>VUQH01034210.1:0-32604 GCA_015106775.1 Etroplus canarensis
GTACAAGACGGTAGTGAGACCTGCTATGATGTACAAAAAGACAGGAGGTGGAGCTGGAGGTGGCAGAACTGAAGATGTTGAGATTTTCCCTGGGAGTGACCAGGATGGACAGGATTAGGAATGAGTACATTAGAGGGACAGCTCATGTTGAGAAGTTTGGAGCCAAAGTCAGAGAGGCAAGGCTGAGATGGTTTGGACATGTTCAGAGGAGGGATAGTGGATATATTGGACAAAGGATGTTGAAGATGGAGCTGCCAGGCAGGAGGAGAAGAGGAAGAGCACAGAGAAGATTCATGGATGTAGTGAAGGAGGACATGCAGAGGGTTGGTGTGAGGGAAGAGGATGCAAGGGATAGGATGAGATGGAGGCAGATGATCTGCTGTGGCGACCCCTAACGGGAACAGCCGGAAGAAGAAGAAGAAGAAGAAGAAAGATAAAACAGTAAACCACACCTACTGTAAATGAGAGCTTCCAGACTGAAGGGACTTTGGTCATATGCAGCATTTGTTTGTTGGAAGTTTGCATAAACAGAAGTATTTCCAGTCAAATTAAATGAGGGTGACAATTCAAGACTTGAATCACATAACTGAGACACAGATTGTATTTCAAGTCCAGTATCCACATGATGTTTTTGCCCTCATACTGTGGGTGCACATTGTCCACAGCCACTATTTTGCAGCCTGTGGTCCATTGAGTCTCAGTTTCCATTCAAGTTCTATATCAAAGAATTTTTAACTGTTAATAACAGTACACATAGTTAAATAAATCAACATCTAAACTTTGCAGGTCATTTTAAAATACTTGATTGGTCCCTGTGGGAGCACTTTATTATTTTGCTCTCTGCTCTACAGGGCAAGGTCAGCACACAGGGTCAGTTGCAGAGCAGCATGCATGAAGCTCTTTTAAGTTATTGCTTTGCTTATAGACACTTCAGCCACGCAGGCGGTTTCTGTTGAGGCCTGCAGCAACAATTCTTTTAATCATTTGAAAAACAACAAGGTTACGGTATGCTTCACATTGATTAAACCATATGTAGCACGTAATAAAGAATCCAGGTTAGGAAGCGAAGAGAAAGCGAGACGAGTCTGAAATAAAACAGCATGTAAAGCACACAAAACATTCTATGCCCTAATTAACTCAAGATGGTAAAGACTGATGTTCATGTTACTTGTTGTGATCCTGAGAAGGAGAGAGAAAGTGTTGAAAGAATGCATCTCCCTCATGTTTCTTAAGCAGATTTCATGGTGTGGTAGCAGAGAGAGTGCAATGGATAACAGAACAGAGACAGTGAAGACAAAAGCGCAGCTGCTCTTTCACTGTCTGAGGGAGAAAAGCCGGCTCTGCAGAGCGTCCCTCACAGCCCAATGATTGGGCCATTTACTAAAGATGCATCCTTGATCCTTCAACCACAAATGTGGTTAATTAATTTCATGAATAAGGGAAGAATCATGGTGAAAGTAAAAAGAGAACCTTGATTTGCCTAAAACGCCCCATTCAATGAAGAAGAGCAAGAAAAGCTTACCATTGCGTATTTTAACTTTATACTTTAAAATAAAGAACTGATTTTACCCTAATATTGCGAGGCATGCAACATGGAAGCAATAGTTTTTGATTTCAGTATATTGATTTGCTTGGCATAAAGTCCAGAAACCAAGGAAATCAGCCTACTCCATTCATGGCTTTGACAAGAAAGCAAATAAGTTAATTTCTTATAATGTCAAACTATTCCTTTTAAGTTCCTGACATACCACAGTATTCTCTTCTGTTGCCTTTTCCTGCTGTGGTATGTTGTGATTTAAGGTTTCCATGATCAACAAACTAGTCAGATTGGAAATGAGACAAGGAGGTAGTTGGTGTCACGTGTTTTTTGGACAAAGATGCCTTCTCAGCAACTTCAAATTTGATTACTATGGTGGACAGTAGAGTAGCACTCCAGCACTGCCATGTTTGTTTCACCAACAACTCTCTCTGTTCCCTCTGCTGCTTCCTCCCTTATTTTTCACCTCCTTCCTGCTCTCCAGGAAAGGTGGTGACTCCAGAGAAGATTCAGGAGGCAAAGGAGGTCTACAGAGAACACTTCCAGGATGATGTTTTTAATGAGAAGGGGTGGACTTATATTTTGGAGGTAGGAGTTACTGAAACTGCTCAGGAATTTATTTATCATGTATTTCTACATGATTTGTGTTTGTAGAAAACAATTTTTAACCATATTTATGCATAGATTACTCAAGGAATCCTGGCCATTTTAGGTAATGGTTTTTTTATTTTGGAATAACTTGGAAGTTAAGTCCAGGTGAGTGTGTACATGCACACAAGCACATTCTAATGTTTTCACCTGAAACATCCTGACGTTGATGTGTCATGTATCACAGAGTCTAGAGGACATGCAGACGCGGAAATACTGTGTGTTCCTTGAAAACTATTTTATAGTAACTTTTCATGATCGTATGGCCAGAAATAAACAAAATATATGTGTGAACATTTTCAGCAGTGGTTCAATTATAAAAAGTCCATAAAAAGTAAACATAGTGAAAGTTTTAATTAATGAGGTCGGCATATGTGCAAGTAATCCCTGGGAGACAAGCTCAGGATATCCCTACTATAGTCAGACACACAGCTCTGGATTTGAGCACAGCAGCTACGCCCAACTACTGTTCAAACGTTCTCTTTGAGAGGGGCATCCAGTCAAAATTGTGGCTAAAAGCAGTGGTTCTTGAACCTTTTTTGGGCTTTTGAAGTGGGACATGCCAAAATTGCACATCCCACACCCCAGAATTTTATTAGTCACTAACAGTAATTTTACTTAAATAAATATTATATTATCACTGCAATAGCATCAGCAAATGTTTGCTTGCTTGTTTTTTTTTTCATATAAAACCATGTACATTAACTTAAGTTTCACTTAATGTTGTCCACCTTGTTGTCTGTGCCCCACCTGTAGTGGCTCTCCACCCAGTAGTTTGAGAACCACTGGCTTAAAGGGAGAGGGAAGTGATCTAAAATTGGTTGATGAAGACAGTGGGTGAACTTCTAAACTAATAACCAGTATGAAATAAGTAGGGGTTATTTTAACGGGGAATCATGGAAAGCTGTAGGGGAGTCAGTGAACACAAATATGGAAATAGCCATTATAGCTCCCTTTTTATTTTTTTTTTTATTTTTATTTTTTTACTATTGTGGGGTAAGGTAAAGCTGGCATTCATGGAGGTTTGTGCTCTCTGAATGCATCTAGTTGTGAAAACTTTTTGTTGCAACTTAGAAATTAATCAGTTCATGCATCTGAGAAAGTGCGCATACATTGTTTTTGATTTTGAGTATAGTTTCAGGACCTTGGAGAGAGCACAGCTCTCTGCACTGTGAGATTTTTTTTTTTTTTTTTCCCAAATAAAGTGAAGGATTAAAAAGCCTTTACTCATGCTGTCATGTCTTACCACATTACTCAGTCAGCTCTCAGTATGACAGCCATGCAGTCATTCTGTATTTGATGTTGATAGACTTTAAACTAGCATACAAACATAAATATAGACGCATATACGCACAATGCCAATGTCAAACATACAAACGTTGTCCAGTTTGGTAGTGAACATGCATCTTCTTGTTTTTCATGTGAACTGCCACAAACAATTGAAAAAATGTACTTCACACTGGGTTTGAAATTTGTATTTTTGCATAACCCTACTGCCTCTCCACATTGCAAATGAAGGTCCAACTTTACCAGAAACTGTATTGCTGCCAAATATGTATCACTTTCCTTACCTCCCAACTAAAATACTCTGTACAAGCCATGAAGAGGAAGCTGTGAAGCTAACTCAATATATTTGTGTGCACATCTGTGTGTTTACAGAAGTACAATGGACACCTGCCTATTGAAATCAAGGCAGTGCCAGAGGGGAGTGTCATTCCTCGAGGCAACGTTTTGTTCACAGTGGAGAGCACAGACCCTGAATGCTACTGGCTCACCAACTGGGTGGAGGTACGTTTGTTTTTATGTGCCCAAGATAATATAAGTTCCGAAAGGAACCTGACATGACCTGTTTCATTCAGTTAGTCCTTTTGGATTTAAGGTCTAATTTCTTGTATGTAATTTGTAACAAAAACCCTGCTTCTTCAGTTTTTACTGAGCTTCTTTAAATCTGTCTCTTGTGGCTTTTCTAACTTTTCACTGCAGTGCTAAATCACAGGGGAACCCCTTTACAATGTCACTGCTGGGAGAGCTCTATCAAGTTAAAAGCCATTTAAATTGGTTACCCTTGTGCCCTCATAGCAATGAAATTTTTATGTGCTCATCACATTGCTGCTAGAACTACATTGCTAAGCTTTGCAATACCATTTAATTGTTATTTCATAACCGATTAAAGACAAAAGTCATTAGCAACACTTATGCCATATTTATTAAACTAGAGAGTTGATAGTTTTATAAAAGCCATAAACAATTTAGCTTGGCAGCACGCCCAGCAACACCTCATGGCTTCTTAAATCTTACTGATTTGCAGTTTTCCCATAGGTTATTGCCTAATATCCACTTTGAGATTTTCTGCAATTGCTGCAAAGGTTTCTTAAAATTTGGCTAAAAAATACAGAAGCAGAGTGTTAGAAAAATCTATATTTCTTGCTTTTGTAGTTGACAAAATAATACTTTCTTCAGAAATTCTGAGAATGATTTCAGCTTTATTTACTGAGCCTTTAATTTGCATTCGAGAGACTATGAATTCATCCAAAGGAAAATTTAATCAGGTAGTTGGTGGTCGGTTGTTATGATCAGTGTAATACTCTCGTTGCAGTATTCACGACACTAACACTGACGTGAGAAGTGTAAGTCATGTTTCATGACCTGCAGACTAAAACAGCTCAACAGTACTGTAAAATACACATCACTAATTTATTTTTTTGTTGAGATAAAGATAAAAATATTAAAAGCACTTTGCTGGCTCTGTAAAAGGCAAACAAAATCCACCTACCAGGCCACCTTAAGCTTACTATTTATAATGTTTTGCATTATGTTTTATACATTACTCGTTATTTGTTTAAGGGTAAGGGGTTAGCTTCATGTGGGAGCAAGCATTGACCAAAACAGTGACGAGACATACACAGCCACCCTGAACGTTAATCAACTAAATGACCTAAGCATATACTGGATACTTAATTATTCATATAATCACAACAAGACTAGATTAGACTTGACAACTAGATGTACGTTGTGTAGCTCAGTTACAGCTAGCTGGCTAACTGAGCCTGCAGTGCTCTTGACTCTTGCTTTGTACTTTTACATAGTTTATTGCTGGCTAAGATAAACTTGGCTTTTTGTTTTCATAAATTAGTATCGTGGATCATGATTACGAGGCCCAAACAGAATCTGTGGATTTTTTTTTCCATAGTTTTCTGCAGTGATCCAGGGGGAAAATTTTCACAATTCTGCGGAGTGTTTATACTTGTTACATTACTCGAAGTCTGTGGAGCGCAGATTGTGTGTGAGTCAGATGATCACTCAGTATTTTAACTAGTAATGATGTTATCAAGCAAGCTTAGGTTAGCTGGTTAACTATAACTTAGCTAGGCTGCATTGATCTGGCAGTGGCCAGTCAAGAACTAGGGCCATGGTGGTGGGCCGTAATAGGGCAATAACCTGGTTGAACATGATCAGCAAAACTTCCCATTTTTAGAAGTGGGAAAACTTGAAGATCAATTTTCATCATTCCACTGTTGCTATTTCTGTATTTACTGTTCCGATCGTGCTGGCAGATTTTCCATGGTTCATTTCTTTGAGATGGTAGTGGTAATAGCACTGTGATAGCATGAAATATTGCTTTGACACACATGTTGCAAACTACTTGTTTCCTGTTAGATAATGTTGATTATGATCTTCTTGTTCATAAATACAGTAGGAGTGGTCCTATTGGTTAACTTAGGAAGGTGTATTTGGGCGTCACACATTACAATAACCTGAAATGGTAAATGGACTGGTTCTTGTATAGTGCTTTTCTACTCTGAGCACTCAGAGGGCTTTTTACTACAAACCTCATTCACACATTCATACAGGGCTTTATTCTATGAGTTTAAGCACATTCAGCTATCATGCACATTACGATAGATGCATTAGGAGCAATTTGGGGTCTTGCCCAAGGATGCTTTGGCATGTAGACTGGAGAAGCCAGGGATCGAACTGCCAACCTTACTTTTGGAAGACAACCCATCCTACCTGCTGAGCCCTGCCAAATTGTGATGGATAATGAGCTGGGAGAGCTGGATGAGCTACTACGTCATTGAAATTTGAGTTTTAGGTTACATTATAGTCCGTTCACACATTAGCAATAAAAAAAACATTTGATACATGATCCTTCATTTTGTTTTGTTACCTTTGGTCAGATTAATACTAGCTGTTTTTTTTTTCCCTCCTGTTTCCAAGCTGGCCTATTCACGTGTAGCTTAATTTTTGCCATACAGATAGAGGAGTGGTGTGACTGTTCCAATCTAAGAAGCATGTTTACCAAACAAATCCTGTAATCATACTGTAGTTTTAGCTCTTCATGTTTTAAATTTCAAAAACCCCAGAAGGATCTAAGTAGATTTGAGTGACTTTGTTCCAGCAGTCTTAGTACTGCATTTTTACACTGAGCTAATCCACAGTGTGACTCCTCTGTAAGATCAGAATTATCATGAACTTAATGTTGCATGAATAGGCTGTCCTCAATGACTCGGCAAAACTAGATTCATTTACCAAGAGCAGTATCTTTACTCTGCTTCTTTCTGTTGTCTTTGACTTGTGCCATCGCTGTTGCTCTTCCACTATATCCAACTTATTCATAAATATCATGTTTGACTACTCCTGCAAATGAGTCATGCAATGATTTTTGGTTTTTTAGACCATGATTAAGCAAAAAACATGCTTTTGTTTATGTCTTTTAATGCAAAAAGAGAGCTTTCAGAATCCGTAGGAACACACATAACCTAAATGTTGACTATATTTGGAGCAATAATGTGATGCACATACACTTAACTGTCTGTGTAATGGCATAGCACTTGGAGGTCACCCACTGCCAAGAGCACTGTGATAACACATACACTCTCCCATTTACACACGCTTAATGAGCTTCTGTGGCTGATATAAATACATGCATAAACAGACACACGTGGGGGTCATTCTTCATGGCTGATGTAAAATTAGCCATAGCCTGGCGTCCTTGGGCTGCGTCATTAGGTCAGACTCATTGTCTCTTTCCCCTTCACTCTTGCTGTCCCCTCTCTTTCAGCTTTATCATTTTCTTCTCTTTGTCAATCCCTTTGTCACGTCATTTTCTCTTTATTCTCCATAACTTTCCTTTTGTGTTTTCTCCATTACCTTCCTCATTCTTATCCCACTCTGTTGTTTCTTATCGCCCTCCATTTTGTCCTGGGACATTGACAGAGTAGTTATGTTGGTGCGTGTTCATGTGTGTGCTTGTCTGTGTGCATTCCTTCTTGGTGTTGGTTTTACTGCCACCCCATGACAGTCAGTATCCTTTAAAAACTGTCGCACAACAGTGGCAATGATAGAACTATTGCTGTCATCCTAATTCATATGTTATGTTTAACTGAACACAAGCAGTTATTATATATACAGAATAAAAATGGATAATTAGAACAAATTTGAAAATGTTTATCTAATTTTATGCACACATAGTGTTATTTATCTTGAAAAAGTCAACATTTAGATAAGGCAGGAGCTGCATGTGTGTTCCTGTATGTTTGCCTTTGTGAGGATCCATTTGAGTCCAGTGAGGACATTTTGGAAGGTCTATACTATCTGAAACTCCTTCAAGAGCTATTTGAGGGCTGATACTTATTTTGGCTCAGGTTAGCATTATGTAAATGTCAGGGTAAGGGGCTAAATGTCAGTGAATGTCCTCACAGAGATAGCTGTACAGCGTGTGTGTGTGTGTGTGTGTGTGTGTGTGTGTGTGTGTGTGTGTGTGTGTGTGTGTGTGTGTGTGTGTGTGTGTGTACACACACTGGACTTTTGCAGTCACATGAGTCCATATTAAGGTTTTATAATTAGGCTGTGGATACATGTGACCTGCTCAGGGTTATAAGGTGGAAAAATGCAACATAATGTTAGGAGAAAAGTCAAATAAAGAATCAGTGCTTTAAGTTTACAGAGGTACAGCACTGTAGGTTATATTTTGAATTTCAGTCACACTTGCTCTGTTTATCTGCTGTTAATATCTGCAGAGCATAGTACTTGGCTGCCATGCAAACATAGTGCGCCATTATATAATAGTAGCTTTATGTTCTTGTTTAATCCAGTAGTCACCATATTACTTTCTCTTTCTATGAGTGAAAGTGATTGGTGACTTCTTACCACATTCGCTGTCCTTACTGTGGCTTAAATCTGATGCTTGCTTTCACAAAATAGACTTTGAAATGACAAGAAAAAAATCTTTAGAAAGCATGAGCAAAACATTGACTGGCAGATCTTCACAGAAGCATGCTCCATGCTTCAGACTACAGGAACTGGATGTTCACAAAATTTCCCAGGTGGTGGTGCATACAGATTAAGCCGCTTGTTTTCATATTAAAATCTTTGACTGTGATCCAGAGTTGACATGAAGCAACAAGGAATGTGAGTTTCCCAGAGTCTGTCTTTGAGGGATGAGCAGACTGCTGTGATCCCTCTGAGCCTGTTAGTTTTGGGGTTTAGTAAAATATTGGGAAAGCAGAAGAGTTGGGCCAGACATTCATTGGTCTGTTCACTGCAGGAAAAAAGCTTTTACTACAGCTTTTGCCTGTTTTCTTTTTTTACTATTAATTATTAGAAATATTTTGGTTGATAAGGAGTGAAAGGGGTTGTCAGCATAAATATAGGTGCAGAAACTGAAAGAAATGAGCAATACACTGGAACATATTGCCACCCTGAAACAGTAATAACCATCCAGTAAAATGAACTGAACTCTCCTTTCTTGCTCCATCAGACCATCCTGGTACAGATCTGGTATCCTATCACTGTGGCGACCAACTCTAGAGAACAAAAGAAGATCCTCGCCAAGTACCTCTTAGAGACTTCTGGGAACTTGGAGGGCTTGGAGTATAAACTGCATGACTTTGGCTACAGGGGTGTATCATCACAAGAGGTATGAAACAAGTAAAGTAAAGCATTTGTACTTGTAAAAGGAATTTGACCATTTCATGTGTAATCTGTTGTTTTTTTAGAAACTTCCACCCTTTTCCAAAAACTTTCCTAATGGAGGGAGGGTTGATATCAACTTATGGCTAAAAACAAGGCCATAAAAGCTCATTAAAGATATCTATACACATAGATTTATTTGCATTAGGGGCAGGAATCACCAGAAATCCCACAGTATGATATCGTCACTATACTTAACTTAATACGCTGAGTATTACAATAAAATATATTTACCATCTTTTTAAACTTCAAATTATGTCTCCAAAGGTACGCTTTGTAAGTATCTGGTTCATCTACTGCAATAAAGCTCTCAGTCTGTTCCCCTCACTTCAGCTCTCTTTTATTGCTGCAAAATGAGATTGTCAAGCAAACAGATTGGCTGTAATGAAAGGCTGTCATACATGACAAAAACTGTTTGTATTACAGTTTTATCCAACTTAACTGAATGCACATATTTGTGTTATGACATGTATTTTGAACAGTGCAGCTTATACAAGTTCTGCAGTCCCTTCACTAACTAAAGAATTGGAAAATATATGCAGATTACACAGGTGGACTGAAAAAGCAGTAGCTTTTATCATTCTAGTTCTAAAACATTCAATTTTTAGTTAAAATTTTCATAAGGATTTTTATTATGTCTGAATTGATAAAATATTGCAACACAAAATTTTGCGAAACAATACTGTATTTTTTTTCCTCTTCATGCTAATATGCACAGAATTAGATAGAGTTGTATGAATAAATAGTGAAATTATTTAAGTGCTTGTGACCAGCATGGTTAAACCAAATGGAATATTAAGTAAGTCACCTTGTGATGTTGTATTCAAAATAGTCCCAACCTTGAGTGTGCAGTGCACCAGGTGTTAGTTTGTCCATTAATCATAGGGTTGTGTAAGTTGCTACAGACTGCAACTACACCTTTTGTGGCAACTCTGCACAAAAAGCAAATCTACTAAAGATTTCCTTTCTATGCAAATCTACCGCTGAAGTAGATTTGCAATAATCCCTTTTTAGTTAATCATGGCCTTGAAAGAGTCCCTCTGTTGAACCACCGTTTTAAAACTAAGCATTTAGAGCTGTCTGCAGCTTTTGGCTCATACGGAGTACATACATTGTTCTCATTATTTGAAACTTTCATGTTTAATATCAGCATTTACCATTGTAAAAATAGACTATATGGGCTAAAGTGTTGGGTCGCCTACATGTTACCCTTTATTGAGCTTTTATGGCATCCCTTCTATGGTGGAAGGGACGTTGATGTTCATATTTAGTTATTTCTCTCTTTGCAGCTATAACAGCTTCCACTCTTCTGGGAAGGCTTTCTATGAGATTGGAGTGTTTCTGTGGGAATTCATCTGGAAGTGCGTTTGAGATCAGAGCACTGATGTTGGACAAGAGCACCTGTCTCACAATCTCTGTTCTGTTTCATCACAAAGGTGTTTGATGGGGTTGAAATTAGGACTTTGTGCAGGCCAGTCAAATTCTTGAACACCAGACTCTTTCAGCCATGTCCGTGTGGACTTTACTTTGTGCGCTGGAACACAGTCATGCTAAAACAGAAAAAGGCCTTCCCCAAACTTTTCCCACAAAGTTAGAAGTATAGAATTGTCTAAATTTCTTAATAAGCTGAAGCTGTAAGAGTTCCCTTATCTGGAAAGAAATGACTCAGGCCAACCCCAGAAAAACAACCCATAGCATTATCCCTCCTTCACCAAACTTTACAGTTGGCATAATGCAGTCCGACAGGTAACGTTCACCAAACCCAGACTCGTCCATCAGACTGTCAGATAGAGACTTGTGAATCATTACTCCGCAGAGCACATTTTCACTGCTCCAAAGTCCAGTGGCAGCATGCTTTACACCACTCCATCTGACACTTAGCATTGTGCTAAGTCATGCAAGGCTTTCGTGTAGCTGCTCGGCGATGGAAACCCATGCCACGAAGCTCCCGGTACACGTTTATGCTAATGTAAATGCCAGAGGTTTGGACTTTTGCACTTACTGAGTCAGCGGACTGTTGCTGACTTCTATGCTTCAGCACTTTGTGACGCTGCTCTGTTTTTTGTGTGGTCTGCCACTTTATGGTTGAGTTCCTATGGTTCCTAAATACTTTCACTTTGCAGTAATACCACTTACAGCTGATCATGGAATATCTTAAAGGAAGAAATTTCATGAACTGGCTTGTTGCAATGGTTGGTGGCAACCTATTACAGTGCCATGCTCAAATTCAGTGAGCTCTTTAGATTGACCCATTCTTTCACAAATGTTTGTAAAGGCAGACTGCATGGCTAGGTGCTTGCTTTTATACACCTGTGAGAATGGAACTGAATGAAACACCTGAATTCAGTGATTAAGAGCCTAATACTTTTTTCCATATACTGCATATGACAGAAAATAGGGACAATTATTTTACTTCTACTTTAATGTTGTGTACAGCAGTTCAAGGTCCATAACCCCTCCCATCCTCCATTTTCTCAGACTGCTGGCATTGGAGCCTCCGCCCATCTGGTCAACTTCAAGGGCACAGATACAGTTGCTGGCATCGGAGTCATTAAGAAGTACTATGGCACCAAGGACCCTGTGCCGGGCTTCTCTGTGCCTGCTGCTGAGCACAGGTACAGACACACTTCTAAAGGTTATATTTATCTAGTGTTAATATGTCCAGGACTTTGTGTCCCTGCTTAGAGACGGAATATTTGTCTGTGTAGTGTACCTTTCTTAGCTGTGGAGTGTTTGCTGTGTTTTATGACACATATAGAGGCACAATTTCCAGTGTGATGTAGAGCAATATTTCACCACCCACTTTAAATATTAAAGATGCAGTACAAGACTTCAACTTAATGAGTGTCTGCCAAAGCGCTTAAGATTCATTTCAAGGAACTTGAGAGGTTTGTAGAAACTTTAAACAATTTATGTAGCTTATGCAGACTGCTAAATTACCACACACAGTTTAATGATCAGCATATAGGTCCTGCGTTCATGTATTCCCAGAAAGTACAGTAGGCAAATCTCGGCTTTGTTCATCTCCATTGCTGCTTCGGGTGAGATGGTGCACATTTTGGCCGAGCTCCAGCTCTGGAAGCCAGCTTTTTCATCCACAGAGTAGGAAACTTGCTCCAAATAACAGCTAGTTATCTGCCAAAGCTTTTAATGCTGAAATTTTATCAGCCAGAGAATATTTATTCAGCATTTGGCTGTTGTTGGTGTTAATTTTCTCCCCTGACTAGTGCTTGGTCACACTCATTGTCTAGTTCATCTATTTCATTTTGTGAATGGGCCTGTGATTGGCTGGAAGTGAGGGTTTTGATTGGCTGGTGCCCTGGCGCACGTCTCTCTCCAGTTATCCTGCTCACAGATGCCTCTCCCTTTCTGTTTCGCTCTCATGCACACACAGCCACTTCATACTCGCTGCCAGCACAGTTACTGCTGCTCCAGCGCACCCCTCTTCCCCATACCATTGTGGGATGGTGGCTAAAGTTGTTATAGCAACTGTTATGCAATGACCTCCCTCCTGATATCGGTTTCATTTCCACCTCAGTGGGAGGAGTTGCAGTGAAATTCCACTTTGTTTCTGATGTCAAGAAAGGAAATGGAGGATACATTTTAGAGAAGAGGTGTGTCACCCTCAAATCTTCACTGCGTGAAGGGAAATGCCCTTTTAGTAATATCTGTAAAGACACTTATGTAAAAATAATACAAATTATACTCTCATATCATCACCTGCTTCTTCTAAGTTTGTTTCCATCGGGTCAGAGCGCCAGCAATCTTAGGTTTGTGTTCAGTGCAAAGGTTTTGTTTGTTTTTTGGGGGGGAGTTCCTTTTGTATTGCAGTTGTGTCAGGAATCTCAGGAACTGCAGCACATTAAACTAAAATTATCTTCAGGGCCAGGTTTAATTTAGAAAGGCACGTATTCAGGTGCAAACAATGGATGGCACCAAATTCTTTAAACCCACCTCAAAATGATCATTATAAACAGAGCTCTATTGCGCACAGCTGGTATACAAGAAGCTCATCTGACCTGAAAATCAAGCCTAGAGTCCCGATGCCCATATTTGCTGCTGCTGCCAAAGGTTCTGCACGTATATGGTAACCTTACTATGCTGAAACACCAACAAACCCCTCCTTGGCTGATTCAGATTATATTCAGCTTAAAACAATAAGCTTCTCTCCATCATATACTCCACCCAGATATGTGGGGCTTGCAGGACACCTAATTTCACTTGTCAGATACTTGGCAGGTAGGGTGTTGGACTTGTCACAGTTCTTCTCTCTCACTCCCCCAGACTTACTTTCTAATGTTCAGGCTCTGCCTCTTTTTGTCAAATTTTGCTCCAGTGCCATTGGGTGATGGATAAAAATTCCATCATCTGAAGTGCAGACAAGATTTGCACAGTATTCTACCTAGCAAATGAGTAAACAATTACATGCATCATGTCCCCCATGCTGATGGATTGAGTTAATTAATCATTTCAACTAATCAATCCCTACAGAGATTTCTTTTGAAAGTCTACATGTGTCTTTTCATTTTTAAAAACCCTTACTGAGTATACATCTCATGTTTAGACTGTCAGAAACATTTAGGATAACATCTAGTCTCATCTTAGACTAAAACCTGGCGTGCAGTGCCCTCTTCTGGACAATCTTTGGAATTACCAATCAATCAGTGTTGTGATTCTGTCTTCTGCTGTTATACCTATCTTATATTTGAATATGTTGTTCAACAGTTCAGTTATAACTGCTCTTCTTCTCTATATTTTGCACCTCTGTTTATTCAACAGATGCTTATTTAATTGCTCTACCATTGTCTTTGCAGTACCATCACAGCATGGGGGAAAGACCATGAAAAAGATGCCTTTGAGCATATCATCAAGCAGTTTCCCAGTGTGCCTGTGTCCATAGTCAGCGACAGCTATGACATCTACAACGCCTGTGAAAAAATTTGGGGAGAAGACCTGCGAGGGCTGATAGAGGTGCGCAGCGCAGATGCCCCTCTCGTTGTTCGACCAGACTCAGGAAACCCACTTGATACAGTTTTGAAGGTGAGGTCATACTAACAGCTTTCCTTTCATTTAAAATCTTTAACCAAGTCAGAAACCTTTCCTCTCTGTTACACCATCTCCATCCTCTCCTCTTTTACTGTTTACAGGTTTTGGAGATTCTTGGTAAGAAGTTTTCACCAGAGGAGAACTCTAAAGGGTTCAAGGTTCTACCTCCTTACATCAGAGTCATACAAGGAGATGGAGTGGATATCAACACATTGCAAGAGGTAGAGACACGTCACCAGATCGTCAAAGTTAGAAGGTTGCATGAGTGTGAAGTATGTCAGCAGCAAGCTTTGATTACACATTTTTCCACAGATAGTGGAGGGAATGAAGCAACACAAGTGGTCCATTGAGAACATTGCCTTCGGTTCGGGGGGGGCTCTGCTGCAGAAACTGACCAGAGATCTGCTCAACTGTTCATTCAAATGCAGCTATGTGGTCACCAATGGACTGGGGGTGAGGACTGAGTCTCTGTTTAAAAATCCAAAAAAAAAATCTTTATTGGTGACTTAGTACCTATAAAGTGGAGTTTATATGTAACCATAATATGAATAAATACAGATTTATACAGGCTTTTCTGAAATGCCCTTTCTGTTTCAGTGTGACATGGGGTAATTTTCTGCTCTATCTCAGGTGAATGTGTTCAAGGATCCAGTGGCAGACCCCAACAAGAGGTCAAAGAAAGGTCGCCTGTCTCTACACCGGACCCAGAGTGGAGACTTTGTCACTCTGGAGGAGGGCAAGGGAGATCTGGAGGAGTATGGCGTGGTGAGTTGACTACACATAGTAGCATACACAAATACTTTCGTTAAATACCTTCTGGGTAGTACACATGATTTAATCAACACTGCTGTTCTCATTTTTTTGTTTATTGTTTGTTTTTTATTTTGTTCTGTGCTTCTTCCCTTTATCCCTTTATCCAACCCACTCTAACTTTTTTCTTCCCTATTTCTTTCCAGGACCTCTTACACACTGTCTTTCAGAATGGGAAGATTGTGAAGACGTACACATTTGATGAAGTCAGAGACAATGCTAAGCTCAAAGAGAGTGAGCTTGAAGAGCTCCTGCACTGATTGCAGTCCAGCTAAATTTCATATAATATTCCCCCCAAAACAACCCCTCATTTCAACCTTTCACCTTTTGGCCTCCACTATCTATCTAGAAAATGGAGGTAGTGTGCACTGCTAATAGATCCCACTCCCAAAGCCTGAGAACCCCTTGAAATTTTCCTGTAAACCTCAGATTCCCTTAAAATTCCTAGAATTTCACGCTCAGTTCTAAAATGCTGTTAGTTCTCCAGCAGAGTGGGGAATGAGCATTTTGGAAACTCCTCAGATCTGTGGGAAGCCCCATTAGAGTAAGCAGGGACGACAAACAGAAAGTGTGTGTGAGTTATTGTAAGCAACAGAGATGTCAGATGTGAAAGAACTTCCGACATGCTACACTGATAGGCTGACTATATTACAACTTAAAGAATGTGATTGGCTGGCTGCTGGTAGGCAGTGTGTCAGCAGACCTTTTCCATGACAGCACACACAAGCAATTGAGATGATTGTAGGTTTTTGAATGAGCTTTTTGGCGGCTACGTGCTGAGTTAACCTGATGAAATATCCTGATGGAACGAAATCTGAAGCCACACCCACACGAGTTGTTGTTCTCTGTGTATCCTGTACAGAACTGTTATGAAAAAAATACGTGTCTGAATTTACATAGCTTTGTCTTTTGTGTGAAGGAAGAAAACGATGATCATAGTATATTGTGGTGCATCGATAATGCTGACAAAGAACAGTTAATATCATGCTTTGAGTTGGTAACAGAAGCTCATGAACACTTGAATTGTAAGCATGGGTAATGAAGGATTCATTTCCTCCAAATTTCTTGCTTTCAGTAGTAAAGGCCACATTATAAAAGGCCGTTATCTAGTCAATCAAGTACTTTTATTATGGCACCACAGATTATTGGTGCACCTCTCGCTCTCAAAGGTGTATATGATCATCTACGTGCTATTATGTTATCCACAATGCATTCATGAAAGTTTGATCTACAATCCAGTCACACCACATAATCACAATAGTGTACATGAGAAGACGGTTTATTGATCCCTGAAGTGATTTTTTTCCCCTAATCATCATTTATTATTCATATAGGTTTGATTACAAATAAATAGATATTCAACTATATTGCTGCAGCATTTTTGATTTTAAAATCCAATTTTCGGTGATGCAGTCCTCAAGAAGCCCAAAGATGAGATATTCCCAGTGAACTTTAGAGTCAGTTTTTTGGAGTGGGTCTTCGTGATGCTGAATAGCTAGACTTTGCTGTTAATAAGACCAAGAGTTGATGTAAAAAAAAAAAATACATTGCAGAAATCATCTTCACTGGAATGAAGATGATAAAAACTTTGTTTATGAAAGAAGACATATGTATGTGTGGCGCCTGAACTGAAATGTTTGTTAAATGTTGGTTCTGATGTATGTTTGTGTGTGTGTGTGTGTGTGTGTGTGTGACATTTTCTTCTTTTTAAGGACTGTGTAGTGTTCCTTTTATGCAAATGTGCTTGTTTAACAAGGGAATAAAATAACACTCTTCCCAGCCTTTTATTCTGAAAGGAGACGCGACGTTGTGGCAGACAGGTGGTGATACAGTAGTGAGTTTGTCTTCCTTTTTTGGCAGCCAAGAGGTTAAAAAAGTAAGAATACTATCTGACACTAACATGAACCAGCCATGCATTGGTAGTCAGTGGAGCGTAGTTGCTGGTCAGCAAAGCATTGCCCTTAGTATCACTGCCTTAACTTTGGAAAAGCAGAATGGTAATTCGAATTCATTGCCCTGGTGTAAATGGGATCTCACTTGCTAATGCCTTCTGGAGTTGATCACCTTTCCATTCAGAGCATCTTAATCACTCCTGTGTCCAGATGGTGGTGGGTCTCAATTTTCAAAGTGAAGTGATTTTTCTAATGGAGAGCTAGGAGCTGGTGACATCACAGGATAAATAGCTGAAATTGACAGGCTGTACACTAGGCATCAAAATCACTTCATGCAGCCAGAAATGCAACAATACTTTTAATCATTTTGTGTCTGTCAGTCTACTACTTTCCTCCAGAGTGACTTGTCTCAGTCTAATTCACAGAGGATGAATCCTTTCAACTTCAAAATTCCACCACAAGGTTCACTTTTGAGGCTTTGAGTGAGACATCTCAAAAACTGAGACATTCTATTTGTTCCAGACATTGATTTACACCCTAAAAGAGCTGCTGCCACAGCTACTGTAGACTGTCTTGTTAAAACTTTTAAAACTCTCGGTGATAATTTAATCCCTGACTGCACACCCTTGTCAGACATTCAGCTGCTTCACATTCATAACTTCACACATTATGCACTTGGGGAGCGCCACAGTGTTATCGCAGTCTGCCCCTGAGCAGCTTCACCGGAGCTATTAGAGCGATAGTGACCTTTTTACGCTTGCCTCATGGACACTGACCCGTGCTAGCTTTCTGTGATTTTTCTCAGTTACCTTGAGAGAACCTGTGATGTCTCTGACTCCCATTTCTCCATCCTGTTCAAACACAGACAAGCTGAGCTAATCATATGCTTTTCCTACTGTCGCTGCTGTTAACTGTAAAATCATTTGTTATCCAACTGTCATGAGTAATGAAACAGTAGTCCTTTTTTCTTTTCCAATTGTGGGGTGCATTTAGTAAAATTTTAATTTTACTCTTTTGATACTGTCTTGGTTCTTACCTCAGAGAAATATTATTTTGTATGACAAAGGAAAAAAAATGCCAGAAATATTGCAGTAAATATCCTTATTTACAACCGATGCGGCCATACTGCCTTCTCACTTGTACATAAAACAAGTAGTTTGAGTGAAAGCAGAGAGGGGCAGGTTAGGGAGATGACCACACTTGATAATATTATTATTATTTTTGTCAGAATGATCATTTTTGTACCAACAGAAGAATATCCAAAACTGCTTGACTAATCTAGCAGTGTTACTGTCAAGCTTTTAGCTTCTGTTTGTATGCGTGGTCCAGTATGAATGCTTGTGCGTGTGGATAATGAATGAAGTGTTTGTGAATACTTATTTTTCTTTGTTGTTGTTTTTCTTGTATGTATATGTTGGTTGTTCCAAATTCTCTCCCAGCACAAATGATATTTTAACTAACATAACATGCTATGTTGTCAACAATACATTGATTAAAGATGCCACCCTGTCAGTTTGTTGTGGTTCATTTATTGTTCCTCCTTTTGTTTACTGGTGATGGCATCAGTCTTTTCTACAAACTCCTCCAAAATGATTCATGTACTTGTGTACAGCTAAGTTAAATATGACCACGGCAAAGTAAGTTATTAAAGAGTGACTCCACGTGTAGGGAATTTCACAGCAGATGAACGGTCAACCAAACGTCAGACACAGGGGCCTGCTTTGTTCTCCTTTTCCTATGATGGTAAGCTTGAAGTCATTTTGACCATAATTCTAATCATGATGTTTCTTTTAAACCTAGCCATTAATCCAGAGGTTGGGACATCATGTATATTTAAGGAGTCAAAATGCTTATGCGTTTATCTACACTGGTAGCAGGAGGCCTGCAGCCTATTCAGGTTGCACAGGTAGTTCAGCTCCCCTGGGATGGCACATCTGTACGTGCCATCGCAAGAAGGTTTGCTGTGTCTCCCAGCGTAGTCTCAAGAGTGTGGAGAAGATGACCAGGAGATAAGCCTTTACATAGGTGAGCTGGATGAGGCCATAGACGAACATCAACCCAGCAGCTGGACTGGTATCTTCCTTTGTGCGAGGAGAAACAGGAACACTGTCGGAACCCTTCAAAATTACCTCTAGTAGGCTACTAATGAATGTTTCTAACCAAATTATCACAGACTATGAGGGCTTGATGTCCCTCAGTGGGAACTCTCCTCACAGCCCAGTACCATGCAGCTCCATTGGCATTCACTGGAGAAAATGCTGGGAGATCCACCACTGGAGTCCCATTCTCTTCAAAGATCAGAGCAGGTTCACACTGAACCTGTGACAGGAGTGAAAATGTCTGGAGACAACAAACATCATAATGTGATGTGACCTGCAACATCATTCAGCATGACTGGTTTGGCAAGGGGTCAGTCTTGGGTATATCCTTGGAGGGTCACAAAGACCTCCACTCGCTTGCCAGCGGTACCTGACTGATGATGGATACCAGGATGAAATCGTCATGCTATGCTGATGTAATGTAGTGGCCAGAGTGTGTAGGTAGCTCCTGGATGACAGACACTGATGCCACTGAACATTCCCCAGACCTGAATCCGTGCATTTGATGCCACCAAATGGCAAGACTGGCCGGGAGCTCACTGATGCCCTGATTCAGGTCTGGAAGGAGATCCCCAAGGTAGCATCCACCATCTCATCAGGTGCACACGCTGACATTGTCTCATACTACCAGAAATGACAAGACATTTAAAAAAGCAATTCTAGAGAAAAATCAGTCAGGAAAGATAAAGAGAGCAATGGTCTGTGGCCAACAACTGCAAAACCATTCCCTTTTTGAGGATTGTCTTGTTGCTTCTCCAGTGTACCTGTCACTATAATTTGCTCCAAAGCAGGTAAAATGGATTAACAGCAGTTTCTGCTTCCTATCTAAATATATAAAGAGAAATAAATACCTTTATGGCTCATAGCATAAAAGATGCATTCTTTTTCATAACCAGCAGGGGGTGACTGCTGTGGTTGCAAAAATACTTCTAAAAGTCTATGGAAAAAGGGGTCCTCAGCTCCTTTGTTGTGTGACCTCAGGAAACACTTTACTGACTACTTTCTGGGTTTTAGTGCTAGATGCTGACAAGAACATTAATGTCATTTTGTAAATTATGGTCATTCTAAAAGTCAGAAAGGAGAATCATCTAGGATATGCTCATCGATTGACTTGTCAATCATAAATCACAGTCAGACCCATGCCCCACTCATCTCCAAGATGGTGAAGGCTAAACTTAAGGCTTCATAACTGGACTTCACTACCCAATGGGCAACATCACAGTGGCTACTGCCATCATTTATACAGTCTATGACATAGGTTTGAAGCTAGGTACTCCTCTCCTGCAGCTCTCCCCTCTCTGTTCTAAATTCCTCCAACTAAAGCTTAATTTGTATCTGCAGTGAGTCTGTATAGCCTACACAAGTCCACTGAGCTTTTATACCTGTGCATGGTGTGCCTCCAGCTGCACTAATGTGACACGTAGTTACATTTCAGGTTATGGGGTAGGGATCCATTTGGGTTTGTCGTTACCATGTACCTACGATGCTGATTTAAAGCAGAAGCGTAAATCCACTGTGAAGGAGCACAAGTTTTGGTTTTGGACACCACATACTGAAGCCTTAACATTGCCATTTTGCTGATTTTTGTTTGCCTTTTTTACCCAGAAGGTACCATATTTGGAGGAGAGGGTGAGTATACTTCAATTAGTGCTGAAGTTGGGCATTTTAACATAAGACTTTGTGGGACTTGATCTCTTTTGGCGTCGCCCTCAAGTGGCCAATAGTGGAACTGCAGTTTCTGGCACTTTAAAATTGGCTTGATATTGCAGCCCTGGGTATTGCTGCTTGGTTTTTGTGCTTTTAAGACAGAATGTGAAAAACATCATGGACATTACAAAGACATTGTGTTGTATTTTATTTCCCAGGGTGTTGTAACTGTTTCCAGTATCCAATTAGCCAATATTACCTAACAGTGTTACTAATAATGTAGAATGTTTCTAACTAGGTCACTCAAAGTGGAGGGAAACTTATGGTTCACCATACAAAATAAATGCAATAAAAAATGCCATTAAAATTAAGAAATTATTCTTCATCCACCATGATTATGAGTAGGATATCAGCAACTTCTGCTGCAGTTTTCTAAATTAATCTAAAATCCTTTGTACACACTTTAATAATGATGTCTTCTTTTGTCTTATTGAATATTATCAGTTGCATGTTTTGCTCTATTGTCTGGCAGTTTTTGTTAGGTTTTGTTTCCTTTTTAGTTCTGTATGTCATAAAAACATGAAAAAAATTAATAAAGATAATATTTAAAAAAATCTAAACTCCATATTTTTCTGAGTATTCCAGGACCACATGAATGCACAGTAAAGATGAATCAGTGTTGACAGGAGGATTTGAACCCTGCACTGCTAAATGATGATCCTTTACTTAATGCCATTTTACTTTGTGGGTCTTTTATGTGACCTGATCTGAAAAGATGTTTGATGGACAAACCGAGCCTCAGGTGTAGTGCAGGACTTGAATGATAATACACTGAGAAATTATTACTTTCTATTTTTGTTCATGGATACAAAAACACACCCCTGCCTTAGATTTTAATTTCACCTATGGAACATATGGTTTAGTCTTCTCTGCGTGTGGTGATATAACCCTTCACACATTTTAACCTTGCACCTGATGTCTGTAATAAACCTCTTTTAACTAAAGGGATTTTTTCACTTCTTTTGCTTGAGCAGTCATATGACCCAGTCAGCTCCAGAGGCGTAGCACATTTACTGCAGCCTGGGTAAGGGGCGGCAGCTTTCCAGCGGACAGATCCAATGAGAACTCAGTGGGAGACTTCCGATACTTTTTGGTACTCAGAAGTGCGTTAACGATAAGTTTCGTGCGGAACTGACTTTCCTGGCGTTAATTTGCATGGCTTTTCTGGGGTAAAACCCCAACGCTTAAACTGCAGCTGCGGGGTATTTTTTTATTTGTCTTTGTGGCTTTTATTTTATCCAGCCGGGTGAAGGAAAAAACGTTTATCTTAGGCAAATTTTCCTCAGTTGTTTCAGCATTAAACGAATCCACATCAGGCTGCGCGTTCTGACTAAAGGCAGCGCGTATTTGGCACTTTTTACGCGCGTATCCACGACATCATCTGCGCGTCCAAGGAACTCCTTTTTCAGGCTATACTGGTAATAAGGATACGAATAAAGATTTTCCAGTTAGCATTTGATGTTAAAAGTTTCTGAAAGCAATTGAAGACTACACTAGATCCCTGTTTTTTGGGGGTAAAAAGTTGAATTGCAAAAGTCTAAATCTGGTCTTTTTTTTCTTTTCTTTTTTTTTTTTTGCAGCGTTAGCAGTAAAACCACGTCATTCAGCCAGTCAACTCCCCCTTTTCCTCCCCTTGTTGGAGTAACATCCACAGCTTAGAAACAACTGGGCTGAAGAGTTTGGACCAGAAGCGCAATCATGATGACCGGATTTCGACTGAATTTGTCGCCCCTGAAGGAGCCCCTGGGCTTCGTCAAGCTGGTGGAGTGGGTGAGTTGGCTGAATATACTGTACGCGTATTTGTGCGTTTGTAGTGCGAGTGTGGGTCCTACCCAGAGGACAGGGAGGTCCAGTCCTCCCTCGGTTCTTGGATTTTCCCCTTTCCCTATTAAGAAAAACCACGTTAGGAAGTTATAGCAGATTATTAGGTTTACAAACTGCGTGAAAGTCACAAAGACATGACCACAACTTCATGGAACATGGCTTTAGGCTTGAGCTTGAGGCAAGAATTAAGTATATTTTTTCAAAGTTAATTATTATTCCTTATAACACTACAATAAGTTTGATAAACCCACTAATGTGGTCAATATTAAATAATTTAGGATTTTTCTAACACACTATATATATGTAAGGGCAAAATTTGTGGGACTCAGAAAAGTTGGCTGTAAGTGCAGATCAGGTTTTGTCCACTGCAGCTGGACTTGCTGGTTTCCTGTGCTTGCCCTCCAGACAACACTGTTATATATTAATGCATCTTTTACCAATAATTTACCTCTGAATAACAGCAGGCAAAACATTTCAGCTACACATACCCTCCCTTAAGCTCTTAACATGTGAGAGAACATGCAACAGTTGGCTGTGAGAAGTCCAGTAATCAGTTGTGCTCTACATAACTGGGTCAAGAATCCAGTGTGGGCAATGCAGCTTGGCTACACTTTTTCTCAGCTGTTCTATTTTCTCTTAACACACACAAGCCCTCACACAGTCACACAGATACACACAGAAAGAGCTATAGAGCAGCAGTAGCACTCAGTCATCAGACTCAGAAAGTGATGGCCTTATACAACCCCTTATTAAACACAACACAATTTCTTATTCACAAAGGACTAGATGATTAACTGTGTGCACAGATTCACACAATAATAAAGAGGGTGAACCCACATAATAGTACTAGTGACTACATTAAATACAAATCCCATTTCCAGCTAAGTTGGGATATTTTCCAAAATGCAGTAAAAAAAAAAAATCTGTGATATGTTAATTTACACGAATCTTTATTGAAATAAAAGTGCAAAGAAACTTTTTTCAACAGTTTTAGATTTTAGAATTTGGTGGCTGCAAAACACTCAACAAAAGTTGGGTAAGAGTTAAAATAAGATTGAAAAGTGCACAGACTATTCAAGTAACACCATTTTTGGAAGACTTGACACTACTCAAGCTACAGGTAAGCAAATTGGGAGCAGGTGAGGTGTCATGATTGGGTATAGAAGTTGCATCCACCAAAGGCTCAGTTATTTCAAGCAAGGATGGGTCATGTCTCATTCTTTCATGCCAAATTTTGTGAGAGAATTGTTGGTCTCTTAAAAAAACATTTCTCAGCACAAGACTGCAGATTTTAGGTCTTTCACTATCTACTGTGCATAATATTGTGAAAAGATTTAGAGAACTTGGGGACATCTCTATGCATAACGGTCAAGGTAAGAACCCACTGCTTGAGAAATGCTACTTTGACAAATGTAGCCACCTGGACTTGGGAGCATATTGGAAAAGTATTGCCACTTTACACAGTCTGTCGCTACACCCAGCAATGCAACTTCAAGCTATATTATGCAAGGACGAAGTGATACATCAACTCTGTGCTGAAATGCTGCAGAGTTTTCTGGGCCAGAGCTCATCTCAGATGAAGCAAAAGACTATGGAACTGTGTGCTGTTATCAGATGAGTCAACATTTCAGCTTATTTTTGGAGTAAAAAGGGCATCAAGTTGTTCATGCTAAAGAAGAAAATGACCATCTAGATTGTTATCAGCAAAAATGCAGCATCTGTGATTGTATGGAGGTTCATCAGTGCCCAAGGTGTAGGTGAGTTGCATTTGTGGGACGATACCATTGACTCTGAGGCCTATATTAGGATATTAGAGAGACATACGCTGCCTTCAAGGTGACCTCTGTTCCCAGGATGCTCATGCTTATTTCAGCAGGGCTATACCAGACCACATTTTGTATAGGCTACAACAGCATGGCTTCGTAGAGACAGAGAGCATTTGCTTGACTGGCTTATTACTAGTTCAGCTACAGTAGATCTTGTATTGAAAATGTATGGCACCTCATTGAGGAGGAGATTTAGACAGTGGACCACGGACTGTTGAGCAGGTGAGGTGTTATATGAGTCAAGACTTGGCAAAATTTCCAGATGAAAAACCACAACAATAATTATCCTGGGTTCCAGAATAATTAAAAATTGTTATTAAAAGGAAAGGTGATATGATACAATGATTTTTTTTTTTGGTAACACATGGAACTCACTGATAAACATGCCTCTGTACCAACTTTTGTTGTGTGTTGTAGCCATTAAATTCAAAATGAATGTATATTTACAAAATTCAATTATATCGGTTTTTTTTCGTTGTGTTTTGTTGTACCTTTTCCAGTTAGATAAAGGTCTGTGGAAATTAATATATCTCAAACTTCTGTTTTATTGCATTCTGGAAAATATCCTAACCTTTCTGGAAATGGAGTTTGTATTACTAACAAGGTCCAGAAGCATGAAGCATTAATATATTGAGGCTGAGTACAATTTTATTACTAAATGTTTTAAAAATCTGCAAAAAATGGAATTTTGACTACTCAAACATTTTTTAGGGATATTTTAAAAACACAATTCATTGCCTCATCTAAATCCTACTTGAAACTAGTGTGTGCACACTCAGCAAACTTTTAAATAGCTTAAATGTTATAAGCATAAAGATGGTATCCTGCCTTCATGTAGAAGCAAGTTGCTAAGCATGGTCCATAGATCAAGAGAAGGAATTAAACATTACACCTGGCGACAGCAAGAAAATAATTATTCATTATTCATCACTGTTACCCTTTAATAAAACCCTGTATTTTTTATCCAGTGACCATCTGCAGCCATGAACATGAAAAAGCAGTTTACTTGGTAGATAATTGGCATATACTAAACAGTTATACCACCCGAGATATTATCTTTCACATAGAAGGAGACAGGGAGGAGCATTCAGCATAACAAATGCGAAGATGATGCCCCATTCACTCATCATGTTTAATAGAAATAATAAAGCCTTTTCTCTGTTTATGGCCTCGTGACGCTGCCACATTTCTCTGGCTAAATATGGAGAGTCAGTTTGTGCAGGATGTCTGGAGGAAACACAATGATACAAGCAGGCACTCAGACTCCATTTGGAGTCGAGGTTTGTGGTCAGACTGACCTGTACTCAGTGATTCTGTGTTAGAAATGAAGCAAACACTTATGATTATTCTGTTTTTGGCAGTTTCCAAGATTTATGGGGATATTTCTGTTTTCTTTATGAACAGCCTGTCAGATTGCAGATCGCTCCCTCTACAAGCACCTTTCTCTATTCTAATTGCTTCGGGGTGTTTGCATTGCATTAACAAAGATAAATGATATCTTTTATTGTATATTGTGAGTAGTTGCTGTGTGTGCATCTGCATATTGTGTATTCTGCTTCACAGCTTGATCATGAGCTGTAGTTTCAGGAATGTCCATAATTTGGCACTGAGGGGTTTGCAGATGTTTTAGATGCCAAACAAATAGAGCCTAAGGCCCGATAAGGTCCTGCTCTGTCCTCACTGTTCACAGTATTTGAAAAAGTTGCCACCATAGCCTTAATGAAGACTCAGTGGTATTTTTGAAAACATGATAAAATATTTGTTTATACTCGCAGTGTTTCTTTAGTCATGTATTTAGGCCGTGGTTATAAATGTAAAGTTAAAAGTACCTTCTGCTGCTCCTTTGTATTTTCTCCAAGGGGTCACCACAGCAGTTTAATCTGCATTCGTAATTTGACAGAAGTTTTATGCCAGATGTTCTTCCTGACGCAACCCTCCATGGTGAGAGGGGCTTGTGTCCCCACCTGGAATCAAACCAGGGACCTTTTGCTTGTAAGGCGAATGTGTAAACCGCCACAAGTTAAATAACAGTAAATACAGTAAAGTGTGTGTGTGTGTGTGTTTGGTCCTTGCTAGCCCTTTCAGTTGTTCATGCCAATGCCCTTTGATCCCGTAGTGAGAGAGTGATAAAGTTGGTGAAACAAAAATGTGAGATAAGTAGCTGACTGTGGGGTGTAGCCAGAAAAACAGGAAGTGGCAGCCAGTGACATCTGGAGAAACATCTGGAGAGAAGTCTCGAGGTGTGTGCGTGGGTGGGTGTGCACATGTGGGTCTTGTGGTATGTAGATAAAGTGTTAAAGTGAAGCGTTCCTGTTGTAAGCACTCTTCAGTGTGACCATGTGTGGCAGAATTGTGCTGATAAAACAGAATTCAAGTGGTTGGTTTGAAGTATTTCTTGGTAATGTTTTAGTTAGTGTGTTCTTCTAAATTATCAGACTGGTGCATGTCATTGCATTGCAGTGAGAGCTCTGAATTGAAAATCATTTCTATGTTTCATAATGTAATCCATTTCCTGACCTTGTTTCTTAACCTGTATATTCACTGCAAAAAAGGAGTCATGGGTCAAATGATTATGTGTAATCTAAAAGGGATCATTTGGGGCAATTAATCTACCAGTAATTATCACTGTGTTCTTCAGTTTTCCTCAGCTACAGGAGAAGTTTAACTTTCTTTCAGCTCATTGTTTTGGTTTGTAGCCAGTCTAGTTTGATTCAGTTCAATTTAATTCAATTAATTATTAGCTCATCCAGTCAAAGGACCGATGAGCTAATGCCATGGCGAGGCATCTGTCCATCGGTCAACAGTTCCAAAGAATCGCTACTTCTCGTATTGGTCAGATTTTAGTGAGACTTACACATAGTGATGACCTAATGAGTCTTCACCCAAATTATGATCAAGGCAGTTGTCATCAGGTTTATTTGTGATATATTAAAGTCTTAAGCTAGATTAGGGCTGGTCAAGAACTAGGAGCGTTGTCCTGGATGTGGCTGACTCCTTGACTTTCAATGGATTTTAGTTCTCATTAGTTTTGTGCAATACAGCCAACCAATGACAACAAAATGTATCACTTTCTGTCTGTACTCGACATATTAGATGTGATGTGTGCGGAATTGTGAACCGGATGAGCTACAACATCAGTGACGCTGGTAAATAATACAGCGCTGGGTAACAGCAACCTTCATCTCAGGAGGCTATATAGAGTAAGGTTGCCAGTCATCTTTGAGGAAGAACTTGGCAAGGGTGTGGAGGAAGAACTCTCATATCTGCATGTCAAACCTTAATTGTGCCAGTTTTCAAGCAGCTGTGCACTAGCTGCCCAGCACCAAAAAGTGGGTTAATGTTGCAACTAATAATCAAACTTCCAATTATGACTAATTGACTAATTGTTTGATCAAAAAGGCCTTTTATTAATCCCCCAAAGTCCAAGGAGACATCTAAAATTATTACAAATTAGACAACTTAGAAAACATAAACTTAGAGAAAATAAAAACTTAACTTTGAAGCTTCAAGTTTGGCATTGGCTGTTGCCATCCTGGTTTGTTCAGAAAATGTAGGTGAGCATATTTCGTCAAGAGGGTTAGCTTACTTGGTTAACAAAGTGCACATATCATGTCATTGTAATGTTAATTGGGATGCTAGTGTATTTTTTGACAATTGAAAAAGACTTCAGAATTAGAATCAAAATCCTTTATTATTCCCAGGGGGGGAATTGCTTACTTAGTTCAAAATGCAAGCTACAAAGCACAAAAATTCAACATCCGACTGGCTAGCATGTCTTTTAATGCAAGAGAACGCTGAAAAAGCGAGGGGTGAACATGAGTAAGAAACTGAGGGCATTGCACTTCTTCATTTTTTTTACTTAGACCTTCCTGTTTTAGTTACACTGTGGGTCGGGGGAACAGCATTTAGATTCTGTACATGTCCTGTACATATAGATGATCCGCTATGGCAACCCCAAGAAGAAGCAGCCAAACGAAGAAGAAGACATGTCCTGTACATATAGCGGAATTGATAATAAAGTTGACTTTGACTTGCACAAGCACAGACTTTTCATTTAGAGGGTACCTAGACATGGAAAGAAACCTTTTGTTAAGTTTGTGGACTAGATCACCATTTTCAGTCAGATTACAAATGATGATGATAGTTTGTACCAGGAGAAAATCAACAACCTTGCATTATGGTCTACAAAACATATATGCTTGTCAGTAGAGCTAAGGTGGAGCAGGTGAACTGTTTCATTAAGTTTTATGAAACAAGTTAAATGGGACAAAAGTGTTTGTTGTCAGGAGTGGGATTTGAACCCACGCCTCCTTTGGAGACCAGAAATCCCTTTGATGAGAAAGGTATTCATCCTTGAGTCTGGCGCCTTAGACCACTCGGCCATCCTGACTACAGTGAATGGCTGCCCAACAAAATCAGCCTGGACATCACAAGCGCACCTAAGTTCAGCTTAAGTCTATTTTTTACTTTGCTATGACTTACAAGATAGAGGGCTGATCTAATAGTTAAGCAAAATCAGTTGGACCCAATGCATTCTCTTGCCCACCTAATTATGGTCAGTATGTTGTAGCAGGAAAATAAAACAGATGAAATAAGACTTAGAAGAATTCAAAAACAGGCTGTTGTGCCCACATATATACAGATACTGGGCAGCATTTGCATTCAGAACTCAGCAGATTCACAGAGGATGCCATCCCCACTTCACTCTTGCTTTGGTACACCTTGAAAATAGCACCTACACCTACATCAGAATGCCATTTGTTGATTTCATTTAAGCATTCATACATACTCCCTCATGAAACTAAGTGTGAAATTGTGGGTTGAGTATCACACTTTGCAGCTAGATGTTGGACAGGCAGTTAAACCTTTTCCACTTTAGTGCTTGACACTGGAATCCCTCACGATTGTATGCTCATCCCCCTCCTTTTCCTGCTGTACACCCATGACTGGTTTCACAGACATCGAAAGAAACACACTGAGACTACACCACTATCAGCAGAAGGATTGCAAACAGTGATAAAAGATAATATCAGAAGGTAATCAATAGTCTTGGAGTATGGTGCACAGAAAAAGCCTTAATGTCAACAACACTAAGGAGCTATTTAATTTTGGGAAAACATATGCAAATAGATGCACCTGTTTACATCAGTGGGGCTGGTGAACTGGAAGTTTCACTCAAAAAGCATTTGTCAGGAGTGGGATTTGAACCCACACCTCCACTTGGAGACCAGAAGTCCCTTTTCAGATGGAAGGTATCAAGCCTTGAGTCTGGCGCCTTAGACCACTCAGCCACCCTGACTTGTTGGAAATTGGAGTGATGAAAGTTGTAACTGATGTTTAAAGCACGTGCAAAAATGTCTAAATGGCTTTTAGTTTATGGCTTTAGTTGTGGTTCCATTGGTCAGCATCGCAGAAGATGTGTTATCAGAATCAGAATATTTTATTAATCCCTCGGGGGAAATTCCTTAATATGAATATGTCCTGCTGGTCTTTCTTGGCATTTTTTGTCAGCTAGAATTCATTTCACAGATTAAAGTCATAGGAAAAAGTCACAGAAGTGGTACATTATAAGTCCTGAGTATATTATATGGTAAAAAATTAGCTAAATTTTGAATTTAAAAAGTCTAAAAAGATGTCATGAAAGAAAATAAGGAGTGGTATGCATACCTGAAACAACAGGCTTTTTTGTGGCTTTCTATTGGTGTGATGACATGACACTAATAACTAAAAATACTCTAAATGGGACCATATTTACAAAGTTAACATTGTGCTGTAGTGTAAAAGACCAGAAAATGAGAACAACTCTTTAGTAAAACCTTTGCTGAGGTTATAAATCTTGTGAGAGAAAGGCTTATTTTTTAGCCTTCTATACAATCAGACTTTTTTGGCAATCAGTGCATTCACCCCTTGCTGGCCATTAAAAAGAGTGTGGGTTTAAGGCACTTCCTCAAGTGGCCTAATTTTTTAGACCCAGAGGCTTCCTCTATCTTTTATATTCAGTGTGGATTCAAATCCATGCAACCATCCAGCCAGCCATTCATTTTCTGCCACTTATCTGGGTCTGGATCGCATGGATAGTCTAAGTAGAGCCATCCAGACCTCCCTCTCCCTGGCCAGAGATTTAATCTCTCCAGCATGTCCTGGGTCTGCCCTGGGGTCTTCTTTGTAGGCCATGCCCAAAAACACCTCACTTAAAAGGCACTCAGGAAGCATCCTAGTTAGAGAACCATCTCAGCTGGCTACTTTTGATATGCAGGACTAGTGGCCCTACTCTGATGCCCTCCCAAATGACCACATTTCTAAGGGAGAGCACAGACACCTTCCATATATACTCTCTTTAAAGGCAAATAATAATTTAAAGTCTTGTTAAAAATTACAGAAAAAATTGATAGATTATAATAATGGTTAATTTTTGGTTGAATGATTAAATATTAAAGGACAATTTTTAATTATTTAGCCTTCATCTTAGCAAGAAACCCTAACAAATGAAGACAGAAAGGTGCAGTATGCTACAAATGTTCCCCAACCTGGAATCAAACTGTTGTTGCACTTATGTTTCCTGCATTGTAACCATCAGGTAATCAGACTTTTGTCACCTTACAACAGACAAGCAAAGTTAGATACCACCTGGTGAGCAAAGTGTAGCATTTAACACCTAAAAGAGACTCACATATTTCCATAAAGAGTTGGTGGAGACCAGAACAGAGTAAAAATGAGAATGAAGCTTACACTTAAATTAACTGTGTAGCCAGAAATACAACTCCAAGTGTAAACTACTGTTGCAGCATGTCTCCTCAATCTGCAGATAAACCTCTGTTTGCTAGGATACTCATCATATCAACTGTTAAAGGCAAAATTAGGTTAGTGTTTTATTTATAGCTATTTGCAATGCCCACAGATTAGCTGAATATCAGTAAATGCAGCCCTATATATTTAATTAGAATTCTTTAACCTTTGGGGTTCTTATCTTTAATTGTTTCTAATAATCCTTTTGTATAATTTGCATATTGAACACCTGCAAGACATACATAACTAGATAATTTAAAAGTGTTTTTCTTTTCCTGATACAGTGAAGCAAGGCAGTAGTTCTGTGTTCTAGTGTGATGTCAGATGTTTAAATTAGTCATACGCTCTGTGAAAGGGCCTGGTGATGGGAAAAGACGGTAAGCTATTCATAACATGATTTTCAAATTGAGATTTATTATGCATATTTTCATTCTAGATCCGCCCTGACTAAAAGAATTCTGTTTATGTTGGATTTAAGGGGAGCATTAGTGTCACATGGTCGACACACTGAATCAGATGCTTTTCTGTGAGAAAGAATTCAAGAGCTGAGTGGCTCAAAAAGGCATGTATGTCACATTTTCAAGTCTATCCATTTTTTTCTGTGTATCCACTTCAGGGTCAGGGGCGGGCTGGAGCCTATCGCCACTGCAATAGGGCAAGAGGTGGGGTGCACTCCAGACAGGTCACCAGTCTGCTGCAGGGCTAACACAGAGAGACAGACTTCCCTAGGGTGGGGTTCATTGGAACAGGCAGCTATGGTAAGCTGCTGGAGAACTGCTGAAGAACTATACTGCTCAAAAAAAATTAAAGGAACACTTTTTAATCAGAGTAAAGCATCAAGTCAATTGAACTTCTGGAATATTGATCCTGTCAGTTGCTTAGCAGAGGGGGTTGTTAACCAGTTTCAGCTGCTTTGGTGTTAATGAAATCAACAACAGGTGCACTAAAGGAGCAACAATGAGTTCACCCCCAAAACAGGAATGGATACTTGGACCCTACAGAAGTTGCACAGGTAGTCCAACTCCTCCAGGATGGCACATCAATATGTGCCATTGTCAGAAGGTTTGCTGTTTCTCCCAGCACAGTCTCAAGGGCATAGGAGAAATTCCAGGAGATAGGCAGTTAACTCTAGGAGAGCTGGACAGGGCTGTAGAAGGTTCCTAACCCATCAGCAAGGACCAGTATTTGCTCCTTTGTGCAAGGAGGAACAGGGTGAGCACTGCCAGAGCCCTATAAAATTACCTCCAGCAGGCCACTGATGTCTTTGACCAAGCAATCAGAAACAGACTTCATGAGGGTGGCTGAGGGCCCGACATTCTCTCGTGGGCCCTGTGTTCACTGCCTGGGACCACGAAGCTTGAATAAAATAGAATACCAAAATTGGCAGGTCCACCACTGGCACCCCATGCTTTTCACAGATGAGAGCAGGTTCACCCTGAGCACATTTAAGGGTCTAG
>VUQH01034214.1:0-11356 GCA_015106775.1 Etroplus canarensis
CAACAATTCAGGAATACTCAAACAAGGATCTGATATAAATAGTAACATATCATCTGCATAAAGAGAAACCTTATGCTCCAATCCAGCATGTACGATCCCCTTGATATTAGGGCTTTGATGTAAGGCCATCGCCAGGGGTTCCATGGCAAGAGCAAATAGGAGTGGTGAGAGAGGGCATCCCTGTCTTGTACCACAATGTAACTCGAAATAGTTTGAAATGTTGTTGTTAGTACGTACTGCAGCCATAGGGTGAGTATATAAAAATTTTTATCCAGGAAATAAGTTTAGGACCAAACTTAAAAGATTCTAGAGCTTTGAAAAGATAGCCCCACTCCACCTGGTCAAATGCTTTTTCAGCGTCCAGTGAGATAATTACCTCACAAGTTTTGTCAATGGGTGGAGATGGGCTGTACAAAATGTTACACAGACGTCTGATATTAAAAAAGGATTAATTAAAAGGCAGAAAAACAGAAAGCAGTTCTGTCGTAGGTTAACACAAGCAATCACATTCGCACATCATATTCACATCTAGAATCATTAAGGATCTCTGCTTTACAAGACTTATAAATTTGGACCTGGTTGGAAATGCAAACCACTTTCAGTATGAAAATCATTCATATTTGAGATGAAAAGAAACCCCCAGCTAGAGAGCAACTCCTCAGCTGCAGAGTCAGGTTTATGTTTAAAAATTTTGATAAAATGTTATCAAAGACAACTGTAAAATAAATGTGTGTTTGTGGAGAAAGCATGCATGTGTGTTTATGAAAGAGGAATAACAAGGTGTAAGTTGCACATGGTGCTATGGGAGGTGACTATTTATTGACAGCAACTGATTCAGTAAAGGTCGTAGTAGGTTAGTATTCACCTATTGAAAACACATTAGTCTGCTGTCACAGTCATCAGGAGGTGACTGCTGAAAACTCCTGAGGTCATGACAAGGTATAATAAATCCTTGCTTTGTTACCATTAAAGAGATTCCTGGTGAGTGGGAACAGACTACCTCTTTATTCAGTTGTGTATCCTTTGATTGCTCTGAGGAAATATCTGGTGATTTCTAATGTATTATTTCACTGGCCCCTCTGTCACATCTAAAGTACATGAGGAAGACAAAGGAGCTCCTTATAGACTACTGGGAAAAGGATGGCCCTGTGCCACAGATGACACTCAACAATGGGGCTTTAACTACCTTGGGACCACCACTGACAATGGTTTGACCTTTAACAAGTAAACACAAACCATCTTCAAAAGCTCCTTGCAGCAGATATTTCTCAGCCTCCAAAGCTTTAACACCTGCCACATTCCACTCCAATCCTCCTCACCTTGTGTTTCTGACTAAGAATAGGGGGCTCTCAAAGACTAACATGGCCAAACTGTGAAGAGTGATCATGTTAAGGTTCAAGCTTCATGGGGAGCAGTGCTCAGTCTTCTTGCAGCTCTATGACTGTTTCTTCAACTACAAATTCTGACCTAGTTTGCACTTGATAAGAACACTTACTAGGGGTCAAATCCAGGCATTCACCTAATGTCTGTAAATGTACTGTACTGTACATTTAATAGTGCTTTTCTAGTCTTACTGACCGCTCAAAGCGCTTTAACCACAAGTCATATTTTATGCTTTATCGTTTAAACTTTATTTACCTTACTTCCATTGCCAGTTTAGACACATCGATAAACTAGTGTGGGAGGAAGCCAGAGAGCCTGCAGAAACCCACCCTGACACAGAGAGCACATGCAAACTCTATACAGAAAGGCCCCAACTGGGGTTTGAACCAGGAACCTTCTTGCCATGAGGCAACAGTGCTAACCACTGTGACCAAATACTACTTTTACCGCTCTGTTTTGCCAAAATAGTTGTGAGAACAAATGCACTACAGAGCCACTCAGTTTGTTCACAGCCTGTAGCAAAGCGTAGCCTATAGATCTGCATAGAGACACACTTATTCTAAAATACAAGCTCAGTCGCACCAATCCATCCTCTGCAGCAACTCAAGTTGTCAATGGTCAGGAAATAAACTGACATCAGAACAAAGGATTTGTCTCATAATTCAAAATATGATTGTCTTGTTATTACTGCTCAAGGGCAGTGACTACAGTGACCCTGAAACTAACCCAATGGATTAAGGCTGGATAGCTAGCTAACACAGTTAATTGACACTCAGCATGGCTTTCTTCTTGACCTCTAGGTTTGAAGTGGAAGAATTATTATTGTTAACTCTCATCCTGGCAGGAAAGTAAGTGAATAAACTATATGTAAAACATAGCTGAAGTGCATCTCTTGAAGGGACTTTTGTTTGATTGATGGCAGATTCTTCACACACGTGTGTGTGTGTGTGTGTGTGTGTGTGTGTGTGTGTGTGTATGTATGTATGTATGTATGTATATATATATATATATATATATATATATATATATATATATAATTTTTGGTGTTTTTTTTTTTTGAGCGGGGATTGTCAGTATATTCCATAGTGTCCTTTATGTTGGACGAGTTTTTTGCCCCCTAGGGCTCTGGATGATTTAAAACTATGGGCAGAACAGCAAAAAATACCTAAGATCAATTAACTGTCCACTTTGTATGGCCTGTAACCATGGCTTTTAACTACCCTGGGTATTTCCATAAATACCATTACTTTAAAGCTGCACCACTCTTTTTGAATAGTTTAAATTTTTTGCACGTAGTGACCAGACATAATTAAAATTTAGTTTAAGTAATTCATTCTGTTCAGGCTGGTTTGTGGTTAGAGGAAGGTGCTACTGAGGTTATTACTGTACTGGTCTCATCACATAGGGTTGTTATAGTTTTAATATGCGCTCTCGTGTCTGTCTGACCATCTATTCTTTCTGACAACCTCATCTCTTGTCCAAGAAATGAGTAGACTTCAGTGGATAAAGTAGCTGTAGAAGTAGACTAGTGCTATTAAAATTAGGAGAAGCACTTTAGGGATGAAACATGGCAATGAGAAAGTGACACATTCTCTCTGAAATTCTTCAGAGTCACTGTCAGGAAACGCAAACCTTCATACTGAAGGGCCATTTATGTTTATGCAGACTGTGCATGGGCATTTGTTCAAAGCAACAGATTGCAGGGGTTGTTGGTGACATAGATATTATCACTGTTGAAATAGGTGTTCTATGTTTGCTTTCTTCAGAAGTAAACTGATGTGCAAACACCAGTAATTGTAGATTTTTTTGTTTTTGTTTGCTTTTTGATGTTTAATGATCACTGTACAGTGGTGAGGCATCATCTCTTATGATCATTAGAGCCTACATTTGCAGAGAGGTAGTTAAAATAAAAGTTGTCAAAAGCACAAATTAGACACCTAACCTTGTGAAAATTTGGTTATCTTTCCTCAGGTAGCTTTTGTGGTCTTATGATTTCTTTTAGTCTTTGTTTAGTGTCCTATTAAATCAAGTTTATTTACAGGATAATGTAATTTATCATAATGAATTGTCATAGGAGAGACAGATAATACAAAACTACAGAAACGATTGTATTTGCAATTTAAAAAAAAAATCATATAACCAAATTAACTGAACTACAGAGGTTTCCTTAGACCTGAGCATACGATGATTAAACCAGTGACCATTGAAAAGAGAAGCTTGGGAAGCCTCTCTACAGAGTCTCAACAGTATTCGCAGCCTCATGTAGACTTAATATGCAAACCTTTGACCTGCAGACTTATTATCTTGGAAACAAAAGGATAATGAACAACATGAATAACCAGCTGTATGTTGTGTATACGCAAACACACACTTTGCATTGAGCATCCAAAATATTACTGCAGATTATGCGGAACTAACACAGAGTGCACATTTTAATCAAGCCTAATTCATACCTAGAGCTTAGACATAAAAGACTGTATGTTCAATAACAACAACTTTTCAGTGTAGGATATTTGTTTCTAGAGAAAAAATACTCACCAGGACTTCCTGGATTAAAACAATTCCAGTCACAGGGGCAGCTGTGGCTCAGGAGGTAGAGTGGGTCGTCTTGTAATCAGTAGGCTGGTGGCTTGATCAGGCTACTTGCCATAGTGTCCTTGGGTAAAACACTGAACCCTAAATTGCTCCCATTGCATCAATCAGAGGGAGAATGTGTGCATGACAGTTAAATACACTTAAAGGTGTCATGGTCCTTGGGTTTTAGTGTTTGAGTGAACTGTTTTTGAGTTTTTTTTATCTTACTGATTGTCTCATAACAATATTTAAGTGTTTTGCGCTTCCGTTCTTGTTACATTTTTGTTCTCACCTCTGTTTGTGTTTTGTCATTAGTAGTTCCCTCTGTGTCTCTTCACTGTCGTCCTCCTGGGTTCTTGTTCATCTGTGAATGTCAGTTTTGTGTCTGCATTCCTAGTTATGATTGTTTCGCACTTCCTGTTTTATTTTGATAGCCGGTTATGTCTTGTGTCTTGTGTATATTTACTTCCTCTCCAGTTGGTTATCCTGATTGTTGCCACCTGGGTTCCTCTCCCTCCTGTGTCTTGTTAGCATTTAGTCTGTGTGTATATATAGTCCTGTTATTCTTTTACTTTGTGTCGTGTTGTTTCTCCCTCTCTAGCTGTGTATGAGTGTTCCTGATTTTCAGCTCCATGCGTGCCTTAGTTTTTATTTCTTGTATTTTCCATGAACAGTTTGGGCCTTGCTTTTGTTCTTGAATTCATCAGCCTCAATAAAAACGGCTCCACATTTTGTCCGTGCTGCACATGACTGGGACCATGACAAAAGACATAGAATAAAGCGCTGTATGAATATGTGTGTGTGATTGAGGCTTGTAGTAAAAAAGCACTCTGAGTGCTCAGTTGGAGCAGAAAAACACTATACACGTACCAATATGCAATAAGCAGTATTTAAGTAGCAGTCTGTTTGTTATAATCAAAGCATGTGATTTATTCAATGAATAGTCAAAATTGAAAGCTCATAAAAACAAGCAAAACGCATAAAATGGCCAACACTGAAATGGTAAAGGATCATTAGCAGTTTGACTGACATGATTGATTGCCAATGAAAATAGTCGTTGATTAGATTTGCGTTAATCAACTGTTGGTTTCATTTAATAGAGAAGCCCACCCATAAGAACAAAGCATAGTTTTAAATTAATATATTAGTTGTTAATAAATATCAATCACAAACACTTTGAATTCAGTAAGCATTGTTCCATATTTTGATTTTTACTTTTATTCCAGTGCAGTAAATCCAAAAGCCATGCCAAAAGTTGAAGCTGACTTATATGACACAGTGTTGATTTAGTGGTGATTGTTGTTAAAGTGTCTCATCTCGTGGCTCGTGAGTTTGGCTCAGTCAAATGAAAGCAATTACATTTTGCCCCCTGTTATTAACCTTTGAGATTGTACAACAATCAAGATCGGTCTGTCTTGTGTGAATTAATGTCATGAGACACCTTAATGACAGTAATTGGCTATGTGACTCTTCTCCTAATCTTTTATGCAGAAGTAGAAATTACCTGACAAGTAGCTTCTATAACTAAGCGACCTCTCCTGAGATAGAGCTCACCAAAGCAGCCTATTAACTGTGTTGACAAGTATGTCTTCTTGTCAGGTGTGTCAAATCTTTTCTGTGAAGCTCCTTGAAATTGACTCTGGTAGTTAAAAAAAAAAAAAATCTAAAAATAAACAGTCATAATAAAAGAGCATCTTCAAGGACTGTCACTATCAGTTGTGGCAAGCTTGACATGACAGTTCTCATTTTTAGATAGTCTCCTCTTGACCTTAGTCTTGTTCACCTAACCAACATTTTTATGTCTGACTCATATTTACCACAGTGCTCTGATTCAACATTCATAACGGTTGGTCAGGACAAAGGCATATCAGCTCCCTGTAGTCTGTGATGTAGTAGCTACAATCTAAAAATGAAGTTTCTGGAGACATTTCTAGGCAGCCTGTGCTTTGAGTGCACCAGTTTTTCGATTTATCTGCCATCACACCAGGCTTTCTGACAAAGTTATCAGAGGTCAGGCTCCAGCATCTGTCTGCCCTAGACGCTCCTCACACAGGACATGTTGCTTATCTCTGTGGTTACAGTATCCCTAAGGAGGTCCCAGGGTGATGTCTTTTCCAGACATAATTTAGACTTGGACAATGTCTAAAAAATTCAGTAAAATTTGAATAATTACCGTAATTGTTGCAAAAAATAGATAAATATTAAACATAATAATAAATATCAGCAATACGAAATACATTTTTGCATAATTATTACAAATAATATATTCACTCTTAAGTAATGAAATTAACAATTTAGCAGGGAACTTATAAAGCATTACAATATGGTTTCTTAGCTACTGTTACTGCAGTTTGTCATAAGAATACAAACATGAACCTATGTGTACTTACAGTATTTTGCTACTTTATAGAAATGAACCAATTCAGTTCCTCACAGTGTGATTTATAGTAGATATAAAGAGGATTAATATATCTGATCTGATTTGTGCAGACATTACCTAAAGATTATGCATTAGAATTTTGAGAAAAAAGTGCAGGATTGGTAAAAAAGAAAGTGGAAAGGTAATATAACAAACAGTACAATAGTTTTGCAGATTTGAGTGACCCTGTAGTGTAGTGGTTTACACATTTGCCTTACAAGCGAAAGGTTCGTGTTTCGTTTCCAGATGGGGACACAAGCGCCTTTCACTATGGAGGATTGTCAGGAAGGGCATCCAGTGTAAAACCTCTGCCAGATTACCATTGTGGATTGTGGGATGTCGCAACCCCTTGGGGAGAATACAAGAGAGCAGCTGAAGGCACATTACCGTTTGAGTGCTCTGATGAATTGCTTATTTACTTGTTTGTGTTTTTCTGTGAGGAAAACTGAAGGGTTCTGCCTTCTTCAAGAAAAAACATTTTACACAGGTCAGGTTGATGGTCAGTAGGATAGGTTCAATAGCTATTATAGCTGCTAGTTATCTTAAGTACCATAACCTAAATTTGTATGTTTAGTGAAAGGCTGGGAGTCTCAGGAGAGCATTTTCATCTGCACAGGATTTGGTGTGCCCAAGCCCTGTAGCTGCATTCTCTTCCATTTGAGGACCTTTCTCTTGAATTTTCCACATTTGTTATCTGGCTTTCTTTAGTTCATAGTTACTCCAAATTTAACTTTGTGTTTGTTATTATCCTTTTAAAACCAGTATAAACTCTATACACATTGACTTGAAAATTTTGTCTGCCAAATCAAACAACTGCCAATTTAAAGAGTCTTAGAAAGCCAGTTTCCTTCAGCATCATGCTGGGACCTTTCTACACCTCAAAATCTTTCATTTCCATAGTTGCCAAAGTGTGAATGCATGCTGCAGGCAATGTTTCCCTGTGGAACACAAGCTCTTCATTATTGAAGGCCCCTTGCCGAACATCCTCCACACTTCTCTGACCTAATGACTTTCTGGAGAGTGGATCTGCAGTTTAAAGCTTATCCTTGTTTTGCTCTTTCTTTTTCTTCTTTTGGAACAGCAGGCCATTGTTATTACACCAATTGGGGGGATGAAAAAATGGCATTGTTCTTCAAATTAAGTGTACTTTTAGACAACAAGTGTATTTTTCTCATTGTAAAAATTATTTTTTGAAATTCTGTGTTGAAGTTCATTTCTTTACACCTTGTTACCTCATTTAACAGCTCAGTGAAAGTCCTGTTTTTTGAGGGAAAAAAAAGGTTTCTATTTTTGTTTCATTCACACAAATATTTAGATTTTTTAAACAGTTTTGTTGTTTGTTAAAATCATTTATTAGGAGTTTTACATTAAATGAGCAGTCAGATACTGCTACTGATACTTTTCACTTCAAAAGTTAAGCACTTCTAAGGTGGGTCAAGTCCAACCACTTGTCTGACTTCCATGCCAGTCTTTAACTTTTTTGCATAAACCTGCTTACAAAGAAACAAACCAGCACACAAACCAACCAGTCAACCAACGAACAAGCAAACCAGACGAAAAATGTAATCTTCTTGGCTGAGATAGTCACATTCATATTAGTTGCAACTTTCAGCTGTTGTAAGTGGTATAGAGGTTGATCCTTTTCTTACGTTGGCAGAAAAATATTATTGAAAAGCCAGACAAAGCACAGAGTTCTTTTTCCAAAGTGTGCTCAGTATGTTTAAATTTAAGCTCCTCCAATTAAATAAACAAACCTTTTGTCTGAGGCCACACCCGTAGATGGACGACTGGTATCATATAGAGTGTTTTCACTAACCCGCAAATTGGGTCCGGAACCAGAAGTGGTGCCATTAAATGATTAGATGCTTCACCATCTGATTGCAAAAATTCACACACATCTGATCAGCTGTACAGAGAAAGACTGGCCACCAAAGAAAAAGAACGTTATGTAAAAACTAAAGTTAATTGGGGATAAAGATCCCTATGAAATGAATCCCAGTTTGTTCAGTGGTGATCTTGAAATATTGCCTCCTGTAAGTTTATCCTTTGTCACAGCCATTGACATATGATATTGGTGTTCTTTAAATAGTGTGAAATATTGCCTTGGTATAAGCTTTCACATATTAAACTTTATCAAACCTGTAGCCTGAACTATTCAATTTGTGACCTTACAGCCAATACACTTATGTCACAAAAAGCAGGTGAAAATGTCAACGTGAAGTACGTACCAGCTACAAAATGAGCTGAGTGTTATCCACATTATTCCCATCCAAATTCTGATTGAGGCTTGCAATCCATAAACGCCTGCTTTCTTTTAATAATCTGCTCTCGCTGATTTTTTTTTCAACTTTGGGCAGACAATAGTACTGTTGACATTTTTCTGTGTCTGAGCGATTGTGACAGCCGAGGACATGGCAGTAGTTAACCATATTGCTTTTTCTTTTTCAAATTTTGCAGAAAATTGTGTTTTTCATTGTTTGCTTTGACTGCGGAGTATTTCCAACATGGCTGACTTCTGCTCTTGTGACGTCACGTGAAAACACTCTGTAGTGGTGCTACCTCTCACAAGCCCCCCTATACCCCTACAACAAAATACAAGTGCCAGTACTAGAGGAATTATATCCAGTGAAATTATATACACTGCTCAGAAAATTAAAGGAACACTTTGAAAACACATCAGACTTTAAATGAAAAAAATAATCATGCTGGATATCTTTACTAATATGGACTGGATAATTTGTTAGGAATGAAATGAAAGGATGCCACATCATTTGATGAAAATGAAAATGTTCAACCTACACAGGGCTGAACTCAAAGACACCCCAAAAATCAAAGTTAAAAATTGGTGCAGCGGGCTAGTCCATTTTGCCAAAATTTATTGCAGCAATTCAAAATGGTACTCAGTAGTTTGTATGGCCCCCACCTGCTTGTATTCATGCCTGACAATGTTGAGGTACACGCCTAATGAGACGACAGATGGTGTCCTTGGGGATCTCCTACCAGATCTGGATCAGGGCATCACTGAGCTCCTGGACAGTCTGATGTGCAACATAACGTCCCAGAGGTGTTCTGTTGGATTTAGGTCAGGCAAGCATGAGGGCCAGTCAACTGTATCAATTCCTTCATCCTGCAGGAACTGCCTGCATACTCTCAGCACATGAGGCCAGGCATTGTTGTGCACCAGGAAGAACCCAGGACCCACTGCATTAGCGTAGGATCTAACAGTGGGTCCAAGGATTTCATCCCAATGCCTAATGGCAGTCAGGATACCTTTGCCACGCTTGTAGAAGTCTGTGCATCCCTCCATGGATTTGCCTCTCGAGACCATCACTGACCCACCACCAAACATGCCAAACGATGTTACAGGCAGAATAATGTTCTCCACAGCTTCTCCAGACTCTTTCACATTTGTCACATGTGCTCAGGGTGAACCTGCTCATCTGTGAAAAGCACAGGGCATCAGTGGCGGACTTGCCAATTCTGGTATTCTATGACAAATGCCAGTTAAACTCCATGGTGCCAGGCAGTAATCATGGGGCCCACTAGAGGACATTGGGCCCTCAGGCCACCCTTATGAAGTCTGTTTTTGATTGTTTGGTCAGACACATTCACACCGGGGGCCTGCTGGAGGTCATTTTCTAGTACTCTGACTGTGCTCATCCTGTTCCTTCTTGGACAAAGGAGCGGATACTGATCCTGCTGTTGGTTAAGAAACTTCTATGGCACTGTCCAGCTCTCCTAAAATAACTGCCTGTCTCCTGGAATCTCCTCCATGCTCTTGAGACTATGCTGGGAGACAGAGAAAACCTTCTGGCAATGACACGTATTGATGCGCCATCTTGGAGGAGCTGGACTACCTGTGCAACCTCTCTAGGGCCCAAGTATTGCCTCATGCTATCCGTAGTGAACCTGACCATAGCCAAATGCAAAACTAGTGAAAAAAACAGCTAGAAAAGATGAGGGGAAAAATTTCAGTGATGTCCACCTGTAAAACCATTCCTGTTTTGGGGGTCATCTCATTGTTGCCCCTCTAGTGCACCTGTTGTTGATTTCATCAACGCCAAAGCAGCTGAAACTGATTAACAACCCTCTCTGCTACTTAACTGATCGTGTGTGTGTGTGTGTGTGTGTGTGTGTGTGTGTGTGTGTGTGTGTGTGTGCGTGTGTATAAATATTATATCTCCCACATTCTTTATACTTAAGCTAAATAAATACTAAATCAGAAATACTAAAACCTTTTTTGCACCCAGTTGTTCATTCAAAATTTTTCACAAATGTAAATGTGCGATCATTTAAAGCTATTTTAATGGGTTTACAAATTAACAGAAATGTCAAAAACCCAGTCACAAAAAAAAAATTGATAAGGAATAATTCAGTAGGGATTCAAGGCTGAATAATTTTAGGTGGTTGGCTCTTAGGTTTTGCTCTGCTAGCTAGCACTTCATTTTGGTTTTGATTTAGCTCTAAGAACGTCTGCCTCATCCTCAGACTTAAGCAAGATATGCCTGCAATTAAGTTGCCAAAAGAACTGTAATCATTTTACCTTACAGTGATATATTACCTGCATAATTATGGGTATTATTCTTGTGGTTTCTAATAATGTGACCAAATGGTGATATTTACAGACTAAAACAAACTCAACCTGAGATGAAGCCAAGGTGTGTGTGCGTGTGTGTGTGTGTGCGTGTGTGTGTGTGTGTGTGTGTGTGTGTGCACGCGTTTGCTCTCGTGTGTGTGTGTGTGTGTGTGTGTGTGTGTGTGTGTGTAATCATACAGCTGTGATTTTGCAGAGAAAAGAAGGCTGGGAACTGGTATGTGGTTAGAGATGACAGAACAATCATTATTGTATTTCTTAAGTTGTTAAGCAGTGGTTAAAATTAAGTGGTTTTAAAAGCTGTAGGAGACATGGCTGTGAACAGTGAGTGGTTAATTATTGTTGTCTGTCTGGTAATAACCTCTCAGGTAGAGGTTTTTAACACA
>VUQH01034214.1:15946-36797 GCA_015106775.1 Etroplus canarensis
TGGCTGACTGACACATTTAATTTTAACTTGTTTTCCAATGCAAGTATTTAAAAATGATGATGATAGTAATAATAATACTATACAATAATATACAATACTATACAATAAACAAACAGATAACACGACAGAGGTCTTACATCAGTCTTTTTACAGTTATTGTAGAGTAGTACTGCACAGTGGGAGTGACTCAGAATCTAACAGTTTGCTTCAAGTGATGTATATTGTTTAAAACTCTTTCTTTGTAAAGCCCACTAGGCTTCTGAGTTTGACATTGACTTATCAGCAAAAATTTTAATTTGTTGTGTTGTTTTGTCACAGTAAAGAATATATTCATTATGTTTTGTACCTTACTCGTAATGCTATCCTATCATAGTGACAGGGGCATTCCAGTGAATGACTTCTAATCATGTCTAATGTTCCATGTAAGAGTCTGCCCTGTCTCTGTCCTTCCTCATCACAGAGGCTACACCGTCCCACTGTTAAGTGTGTGTGTGTGTACAAGTGCGTATGCGTGTTTGCAAGACAGGGCTCGACAGCAGCACATTTGGCTTCCCAGTGGACCATGGAACTGCTGCTCAGACTTGGAAGTGCTCAGATGTCTCTTCATAGCCAGGTCTCTTGGTGCATGACCTTATTCCCTGTGACATTTTCAGCCATTAATCTGCAGACGTATAGTGATGGAGTACCTCTCTTGTGTTACATTGGGCTTATGTCATACCATTTTCTACGTGGCCAAAGAGGTCATGCAACCCCGTGGTGGTAATTTAGCTTTGATTCAATCATCTGTAATAAGTGTCTGCGGCTGTGTGTTGATTTTGTTTATGACATTTGAATGATTTTTTTGAATGGTGCTTAATAATGTTGAAACATTGTTTATGTTTTTCAATTCAAGAGTTTTGTCCAGATCAGAGAACATGTGAGTTAATAAAAAAGTGGTTCAATCATTATCATGGCTTTCAGTAGTTGCTGTACAAACAAAAAGCTTAAGTGTCAGAATGAGAAGTTGGGCAAGTAATTTGAAGACTTTCATTTCATTCTTCTAAAAATACTTAAGTATACTATACAAAGAAAGAACAATCTGATTATTGAAGCAATATATATTCACACTTCAGATAAAGATATTTCCAAATTTTGACATTGTTTGACATTGTGATTTTTCACTGCTTTATTGCTGCTACCTTGGTTTTCCTCAGTATTCACATAAATTTTCACTTTCTTGGTGTTGTTTAAGATGGACAGTTAGAGCTCAAGAATCCAAAGAGAAATTGTGGTGGTTAATAGTCTGCATTAATGCCGTAATCTACAGCTGGGATGTAAACAAAGAGAGTAGACTGAAAGTAAATTATTGTTACATATAAACTGCTGCTTTGTGAATGGTTTCAGATATATGCCTTTATGCACACAAATGTGCCTTATTCTTTGTGTTATGCATTTTTCTTGCATTCCCCAACTCTTTTATGAATGTGAACTTAGTCACTCTGGTGTGGTAAAAGCAAAACATTTGAACAAAACAGAGTAAGTGTGTTTTCTCTGCATGTAAATAATGAACGCGTGATGGCATTCTTGACTTGAAATGCTTTCTTTTCAAGTATATTTTTTGTCTCCTGGGTTTGGGTTTGCAAAATAATTTATGGCAAGCTCTGTTTGATAAAAGCCCTCTGGCTAGACTCTGTTAGCTCTATTAGCTCTGCTGCTTGCATTAAAAATGCCACTGGATGTTGCACCATCGGCAAGATTGCCATGCCCTTCTATATTTGCCACTGCTCTCCACTGGAATCAGACATTACCTGGGCTTTCTTTTACTCATGTTTGTTTTGTGGTGGTAAACTATTAATTCTGTCACTGCGGTGGCTGAAGTTAACATTTTATCTGGCAAGAGTAACAATAATTTTGAATAAAATCGTTAAATAGAATTTTGCAGCCTTGGCCTTTTTTCGTCTTTTTCTCACTGACCTAGTCCAATTCAACTGTAACAAGTCAGGGCATTTATTCCTTTGTATTGCCGATAGCTATTTTTTATTAACTTCTTTATGTCTTTATGAGACTGTTTCTTCCCTGACCTTTGGCATGAATATACAAACACTACCACTCTAAAGTTTAGGATAGCCTGGAAATTCTCTTGTTTTCCATGAAAACACACATGAAATTACTTTGAACAGGAACTATAGAAAAATGAACAGGACATGCTCACGTTGCCAGAGGTAGAAATAATGATTTTAATGGAAATGATGAATGTGCTCTTCAAACTTTACCCTCATCAAAAAAAAAAACCCTTTGCAACGATTATCGCTTGGCAGACCCTAGGCATTCTAGCTGTCACTTTTTCAAGGTAATCAGATGAGATTTCCGGAGACTGTGCTGGCCACTCCTTTGGTCAGAATTCTGGCTGACTGCTTAGTCTGTGATTTTCCTGACACATTTTGGAGGTATATTTTGGGTAATTATCCTGTTTGAGGATGAAATTTTCCCCAATCAAGTGCTGTCCACAGGCTGGGGCATAGCGTTTCAACATTTTAAATAGCTTTTCTTCCTCAAGGTCCCTTCCACTCTATACAAATCTCCTATTTTACCATCCCCTAAGCACCCCAGACCATCATGATGCCTCCACCATGCTTGACTGATGGACTTATGCACTGTTCTTGCATCTTTTCATTTTTTCCGCATCTCACAAATGTTCTTCTGTTAGATCTGAAGACCTTAAACTTGGACTCATCTGTTTACAACACCTTCTTCAGATTTTCAATGTCTGTGCTATTTTGCCTCTCTCGGTCTTTGCTTTTTACTGGCCAATCTGAGATATGGCTTTAAACTATTCACTCGCAGATATTTTTCTTCTTGCTCAGTTGTACATCAGAACCTCCTACTTCTCTTTCTGTCCTTGCTAGAGCCAGTTTGTGCTGATCTCTGAAAGGAGTTGTTAACAGCATTGTAGGAAATTTTAATTTTCCTCGTTATTTCTCACATGGAATAGCCTTTTTTTCTTAGCACAACCATAGACTGTTGGGTTTCTAAAGAAAGTTCTTTCTTTCTGGCCAGTTTGAGCCTGTAAACAAACAAACAACTGCTGATGCTACAGATGCTTAACTAGCTTAAAGAATACCATGCTCCTTTTTTGCTCCCTTATTAGTACATTGGTTTTCAGCTGTGCAACACAATTGCTAAAAGCTTTTCAAATGATCAGTTAGTCTTAGAAAATGTTAACTTGGATTAACAACCATACCAGGAGATTGATCCAGAGTGACAGTTGCTGATAATAGGCCTAATGGCAAAAATGTAGATCGTTCTTTAAAAATCATCTGATTATTTTGAATTGTTTGTGAAATAGATATATTTTTTTGTGGAATACATAAAATAGTTTGTGAATTGCATGAAAATGTATTTTTCTTTGGAAAACAATGAAATTTGCTCTATCTATCTATCTATCTATCTATCTATCTATCTATCTATCTATCTATCTATCTATCTATCTATCTATCTATCTATCTATCTATCTATCTATCTATCTATCTATCTATCTATCTATCTATCTATCTATGCATATATACAGTATATTCTCTATACAAAAAAAGTTTATGGAAAATGAGTCTTAAAAACCAGATTATTATTAAACAGGACATAACAGGACATGTTCATTTTCTTAATTATATAACTAATTGTTTACGTAGAGTAAAAGATAATAAAGCATGGTATGGTGTGGCAACTTTGTGATTGACAAGGTGCTACTGTATGTGCATGCAGCGTCCTTGAGTTTTTCATCAGATCCACCCTTTGCTCTAAATGTTCAGCTTCAAAAAACTAACATGGCAGCAGCCGAAAAAATCAAGGCTTCAAAATGGGACATCAGAAATCAACAGGGGACATCATGGTGGCAACTGTCCAATGCTGTGGGAATGGAGTCAAGAGAGTAAGTCATCTGAAATACAATGTTTTCGTCCATGTTAGAGGTATGGACTGACAGCTGTGATAATTCACCATCAGTGCACTAATGATGATGCATGCCATCACAGGCACACTAATCAGTGCTTTCCTCCTCTGTATATGGCAGCGCCAGTGTGATATTGGTGCGTGATGTTAACCCACAGATCTCTTACATTCATGCTTTCATTTAATCAAATGCTAGCTCATCCAAATTGGTGTTCTTGTTGACATGTAGTCTCTGGGAGACCATATAGGAATAATTCTGTATGACTTCACTCAGATTTGCGCAGACAAGTTGCTGAAATACTGGTACTTTACCAAAAAGGGCAAGTTGTACATTCTGCATCTCCCTCTCACCATGAAGGATTGTGTCAGGAAGGGCATCCAACATAAAACCTCTGTCAAATTTCCAACGTGGATTAATCTGCTGTGGGGACCCCTTGGGGAGAATACAAGGGAGCAGCTGAAGGTACATTCAAAAAAGAAGAAAAAATGGGAAAGAGAAATATTTATCTTTTTCATTTCGTTTTCACACAATTGTGGGATAAAATACTCCTTTGGTGTACTTACCTCATAGTAGAGAGATTTTCAAGAGAGATTAGTTATTTTGTGAATATTTATGAGATGGCTTTGACAAAAGCGTTACTTCAGACTTGTCAAAAATGTTATCCTTGTACAAGGGCTGTAATTTTCACATCACTGCCAACTTCTGGATGCCTTTGCATCTTAACAGAGCATTGAATAATTTTCCTGACAGTTATGTTTCTGTGTGTGCTTCCCTTACTGCAAGACATCTATATCACAAATTTATGGCCCGTATTTTTTATCAGAGTTGTTTCTGTGAATTCTACTACAGTTTCGGCTTGGTGGAAGAAGATATTGACCGTGTCTTGAAGGAGTAAATGAACAACAGGGTAACTGAGAAACACTGGTAGATTTAGGGTATCAGGTGTGTTACAGTAAGAGGTTGAGCCTGTCACTAAAAGCAGTGTGGAGCAAAGCTGACGTGTATGTACAGCAGCACATCTGTACCCTTCTATCGTTATTACTTTATCTTTAGCAGTAATAACATTTTATAGATCTGTTGACAGACTGCCCAAAGCACCCAGTACACACTGCTCCTTTCTTATCACACTCTGCTAAAAATTGCATTAATGTTTGCTTTCTGTTCAGTGGGCATTATGGTCACAGGTTGCATTGGACCAGTGTCTTGCAATATGTTTTCCTAGATAAACTGTGAAATCAGTACTGCCAGAGGAAGACTTCAGTTACAAACATCAAAGCCGTGGCTTTGCATGGAATATTTATTTTTGTGGTGGCAGCTGTTTCTTCAGTCTTTAATAATACTTTGGCACCAAGCTTTCTGGCAGTAGACAACAATTCCTCCTCCCAAAACCAGAAAACATCTAACTGCAGAATAATAATGTTTTTCTCTGTTGTTTTTTAAAAGCCATATTGCATGATATGCTTTCAACGGTCAATTTTGGAATGGAAAAAAATAGAAGAAGCTTGAGGATGTGCACGTCGTGACAAAATTGAATCCATCCTGAGCCGTGTGTATATGAGTCAAAACTTTTAACTTTTTAAAAACTACTGTAGTAGTTTATTGTCATGGATATAGAAAACAGTTTGGATTCTGCTTGTATTCTGTCATGTGGTCTGCAACCTCCATATTTTTTTTTGCTGTAGGTATTGACAGGTAGGCCAGAGAGAAAAGCCACACTATTACACCTCCAGCTGTTCCAATTTCTCGTCTCTGCTTCTGAATTGATGCTGCCGCTCTGCAAGCTTGAAGCTGAATTAATAATGAAGAAAGTCAATAGGTCAAAGGATCCTATTCTCACAGGTGTCACCTTGAAGTGACTTTGCTCAGGCATTGAGGTAAAAAGTATAAAGGGAAATCCGATGTATTTACTTCTGGAGGTAGAACTGTCTGTATCCCATTATTGTGTGAAAATGCAGTTGTTGCTTTGGTTGTTTCACCTCCAATTTGAGTTTCCTATAAAGACCAAATTGCTTCAAGTTGCGGGGCAGTTCGTGGACAACTAAACTTTTTTTACCTTTTAAACTAAAAAATATATGTATATTTAACTAGGTAAGAACTCGCTATAGTTATACCTTAAATGGAACACATTTTCAAACTGCATAGCACTCCTCGTTACTTTCTAGTGTCTGGGTGTTTTGCGAGCTCTCATATTTCAGTTTCACTGTGTGTAAGTACTCAGAAATGAGATCATTACGAGTCTGTTTTTGTTCATGCAAACTAATAAAATATGCATCAGCTGGATGCCATTTGTAGCCCTGCCGATCGATACACATGCCTGTTTTTATAAAAATTCTCCAAAGGGAAGCCTTGTCAATCTGTCAGAGATCATTAGCAAGGCTGGTGGTGTGATAGATTGTGTCTCTGATGGGAAAGAAAATTAGGTAGGCCTGACATTAACATCCCATCGCCAATTTTTCATCTGTCTTGTTATTACCAATTCATGCCGCTGAGAAATTGAGCAAGGACAAGCTTGACTTTTTTCATTGTTTTTCATTGGCTTGTAACAATGTACTTATATAGACAGCCACCTATGTATCTCACAGCTATTCGATGAAAAAAAAAACCCTTTACAGCAGGCAAAGGCCAGTTTGTGATTACCTATTGTACTGTACTTGTAATTGTTATAGCAACAAGAAGACCAACACTCCATGTAAATGTATGTGAAAGTACATTCCTCGTAAACAGCTTAGTTTCAAAGCCCAAGTCAATTCATTTTTTCTGCATTCCAGAAAAGGCTCTGTCCTTCAGCATGACCTAAAGCTTCTTTTAACCTTATGAATTGTATTTCTTGCCAAACCTGACATTTTCATATAACTAACAGGAAGAAAATGTCACATCCAGTTTGTCTTTTTTTGTTGCACAATTTTGTTATGACTCTGTCATTGAGGCATGACGTTTTCAGCTTGCCTATCTGCCCATCTGCTACAAATCTTTTTACCACTACTGGAGCTGACTTGGTTACTTGTTCTTTACCAATCTCTGTGTGGTTAATACTTGTGATAGGTAGACGATTTGATAACGTCTATCAGATTGTGGTTTCAAAGGTCTAGGCCACACAGGGCCATTAATGAAATTCTTTTTACCAACATTGGAGCTTACTGGACAGCTGAAACCTATCCAAATTTTTTTTGCTGAGAGTGACCTGGATGGACAGGATTAGAAGAAACAGTACAAGTTGAGAAGACTGGAGACAAAGTCAGAGAGGCAAGGCTGGGATGGACATATTCCGAGGAGGGGTAATGGATATAGTGAAGGAAAAGGGGAAGACCACAGAGGAGGTTCATGGATATAGTGAAGGAGGACATTCAGAGGGTTGGTGTGAGGGAAAATGATGCAAGGGATGGGGTGAGATGGAGGCAGGTGATCTGCTGTGGTGACAGAAGAAGAATGAGGAGTATGAGGAGTAGAAAAGCATATAACATTTTTGAGGTCATGGGGCTCAAAGGTCAAGGTCACAGGGGGCCATCAATGAAAATGTCATTAGTACCATATGAGCTGACTAGACTCCAGCGTCCTTGTCAGTAGTTGTTTGCTTAATCACCATGATTTTCTAAAGGTTTTTAAAAGGTTTAGAAACTGACCCTATAGAAAAAACTGTTTGGGGGTTTTCCGAAAAACTTTTCTTATTGCCAAAAACCTTTTTGTAAGGTTTTCTGTGGCACGAAAAACCTTTATTATTGCTTAAAACCTTTAAAAGCCTTTCTGAACTTGCCAACAAACCTTTGCTTTAAGGCTTTCTGTAACATCGAAAACCTCCCCACAGATGACAATACCCATACATTGCACACTCTCATCATTCAAAAGATATTATGAACAACAAAGTCCAAAATAGATTAAATGTTGATTGATGTTGTTTTTATAGCCATAAAAGTAATTGTTATTTTTTTGTACTAAACATAGAGATTAGACAGAAAATATACCTTTTTCCAACAGATGACCAGTGTGGCCTAATGATATAATTATTTTACTTTATATTCTTTAACATTTCTTGCATAGCAAACTGCTATCTTTCAGTTATGCTTTTGCAAGCTGAGAGGCTGTTATAGTTTTAAGAAACAGAACATACTAAAACTGTTTCAGTTTTTTCAATTCCATGATAGATATAATTATTGCTATGTTCAGTTGATTTTAAGGCATTTTTAAATTGCCAATAGAGAGCGATAACACGCTTGTATCTGCTTTTTCATATCTTAAATGGCACCCTGAAACAATAAAATAAATGATCTGCAAAGGCACCATCTTAATTATGACCATATGGCAGTGACTGCCACATAATCAAAATCCAAAGCAGTGTCTAACTTGGCTACACAGAAAAATGTTAATTTCACAATATGCAAATATGTACAGGAAACCTTTAAAACTTTTGCAGTTTGGAGCACTGACTATTATGGCTACCATTGGATGCTAAAAATCTGCTAATACATTCTTGGGCCATTTTAATTAAATGTAAGCTGTATTAGGTGAAAACTGCAACAATGGGGGGTCGATGTAATAACCCTTCGTCTGGCTTTTCCTATGTGTATTTTTATATTGGTTGCCACATATAAAAATACAGATTCTAGCCTTTAAATGGGATGGTAACTGAAGCTTAATTCTTTCTAGTTGCACCATTAGAACTTTTCCTGTGAGGAAATGTTGATTTATCAGAGTAGAAAGTGGTGTTTCCTTTACAGCACATGGCCACTGCTTCAAAGATTGTGCCCATATTTCAGTGTTGCAGCAGATTTGGAATGGCTTTAAACTGCAGACTTGTCATAGTGATTTAGGTCTCTTTTACCTCCTGTCATCTTAAATCCAATGGACACAATCTCACAGTGTCTGATAACACCGCTTTCTTGTCTGTTGGTCACTGACTGATCCCACTAGAGCAGTCTCAGATTCAGTTTTGCTTTAGGGCACCGCAGTGGTACAGTAGTATTTTGTCTGTATATTATATGGCACAAACAGAACATAATCTGAATAGCAGAGCTGCTTTAGACTGTACTTTTACTCTGGGGGATGGCGTGCGTGAAAAATTTCATCTTGGGGTATAGCTATGTAAAGATTCAAACCAGATTGCTTTGTGTCTGGCATGTAGATGGCTTGGGTGCAGCAATGCGTAATTTTATATGCACACATACAGTATGGCAGAGATCATGTGGGAGAATTGTTCTGAGAGTTCGTCAGTTTCAGTTAACAAGGAATTTCACCACTGGAAAGGGAGTTATGTCATAAAACTAGGACATCTATATAGTACAAAGGAGCAATTATTTTTCATATTGATGTTTATGAACCAAAGTAACATACAAAAGGGGCAGTGTTAGTGCATGTCGCTCGAAAGGGAGAGTGGGGTGTGGGGTGGATGGCATGCCTATTATCACTTCTACAAAACTCATTACAGTTTCATGCACAGGTAATTGATAAAGAGAGATTTTGTTCTCTTTTTTAAAAAGGTTAACAGTAGTAATTTGCTGGCAATATTGGAAACTGACACTATCACTGCTGAAAGACTCATATATGCATGTCTGAGAAATAACAATTTTAAATGTATTTATATTATATATAAATATTTTCAGTGATTAACTGTAGCTAGTATTTAATGTGCATAGCAGGAACATTTTCCTCAAAAAAATCAAAAAGAGCTTTTAGTTTTAGAAATTCAATTTATAACCACAATTACCTTTTTCCCTGTGATACCACTGCGGCATGAGGTGAGATACAGAAATGCAATGAATCTCAAAAGACTTATAGACTTCGTTCATAAAAGAGGTACATCATAGGTAATCCATTTAAATCACTCTGCTACTCTCTGAACAATTAGAGTGATGAATACAGTACATTTTGACAATGTAACAAGTGTCTGATTGAATTTAGTTGTAATTTAGGACTTAGATGTGATTTCCTTTTGGTTATAATTTTCATTTAAGGTTCATAATTGAAAAGGATAATACAGTGATGATTGTGTGCTCTTTTAGGAGCAAACTTTTATGACTGCTCAACTGAGAATTCCTACAAAGAAGTATAGAGCACAAAATTCCTCTGTATTGAAGAAAAGAATCAATCATATCCTTTATTAATCCCGGGGGTAAAATTGCTTTGAAAGTGTTTTAAAGTGGCATGGCTGACATGGGGCACTAACTTTTTGATTAGAGAGAGACACTTGGAGAGAGGCCACTGAATCCTCAATTCTCAACACTGGAGTAAGTTAGTGGCACTGATGCTTGTTCTTGCTCTATCCTTTAACTTGTAAAATGTTGCATGAAACTTTTAAAGGCTGTCAGAAGTAAGAGTTTTCTAGACGGCATCAAACTTCAAATTTGCTAATTTACCACAATAAAATGCCATTCACTGTGTATGGCAGTCGAGTTTAGAAGGTTGTTGAGGAGCCAAACTTAAAATCCTGTGAGATTTGCTGATCATTAAGCAGTGGGCGGCTCTTGGCATTGTATTAAAACAGCCTGCAGTACACTGCTTTTACTCGACCAAGCTGGGCTTGCTCAAATTGACTTTTGACTGAGTGCCACATCATCTGATATGATTTGCCGTCTGCCTTCTTTGGGAAAAAAAAAAATGCATTATTTGGCCAAGTACCCCCAAATTTTAATTGGAAGAAAATTAGCATACAAAAGTGGCGCTTGACATTTCACATGCAAGTTTGCCCGTGCACGTTTGTTTTTTAGGTGTAATTTTTTTAATAATGTGTGTGTTTCCATCTATGAAAAATCACAAGTAGTGCACAGCCGCAGGTGATTTAGTCATTGAGATGTCTGGATTCCGTCCCATGGATTTATCTTTACTGCAAGGACAAGGAGGAATGAGAGCACATGCACTGGATGATTGGCAGAGCTAGTGACAATTAAATTGTAGCTGTTAAGCAAAAGAGAGGATTTGGATCATGAGGGATGTCCGCAAACGTCCCTGTGAGTGTCACTTCTGCCTCTGTCTGCTGTGCCCCTCCAGGCTTAAATGAACACATTTCTTGAACCTATGCAGACCATAGTAGGCAATTACGCTATCACAACTCCAAGTCTGCTGTTTTTTTACAGCTATCTTTTAATTGGAGGAATGGGAGAGTCATTTCATGCCAAGGATGAAGACGATGAGCTTTACCTGACTTCTGCTTGCTAAGAATAGAGTGGAAGCGAATAACCATCTCGGTAATATGCTCTCACCTCTAGGCCACAATTTAAATAGTCAGGGATAGTTTGTCCATTGAGGTTACTTTCATTTCATAGGCACGATGCTTCTTTTGTGCTCACAATGCACAATGGGGATGTGGATTTTCTGATTTGCCAGTAATGATCTTGTATTTAAAAACTGCCACCACATTTCTGGAGGGCTTGTATTAATCATATCAGCGTAAGTGACCAACCATAAGTTTCTTTTCTATTTTTAAGTCTAAAAAGGATAAAACTCTGGGTTAAAGTGACGAGTGCACTGAATGATTGGCAGAGCTATTAGACTGAATCAGATAACAAACTTTTCCTCACTTGTCCTTACTTCCAGAAGGAAAATTCCCAAGAATTAACTACAAGTCATATTCAATTTGATTGGGCTGCCAAATAACATATTAAATTATGCATAACTTTTTAATTGGCTGGTGGATAGTTGCTGTGGTATTTCTTCTGAGAATGTATGACGTGAAAGGTGAGGTCATGTTATGTCTTGCAGAGGCAGTGCTGGAGGGTTTCCAGAGGTCACGCAGCTGAACAGTAGGAATCTCACTACCTGCTGTGCTGCCTCTCCCCTCCACACCTCTTTCACTGCCCCCGCTCTACCCACCCACCATACACTCTCTTGATAGCAGTCAGTTTACCCTCAGGCCAATAAGCAGAACATTTACCACATGTTCAGGCAGCCCTCTCTTTCTGTATAAATAGTCCTAATATAGTTGCCCTCTTTACAATGAAGGTGTTACAGAAAGGACATAATTTTGACCTTAATTGGTTATTCTGCAAATACTTTAATGAAAACGGCCAGACTAACCTGGCTAACAGAATGCGTCTTTATACTCGTTTTAAATTGAAAGGATTTCTATCCAAGAAAATAGATTAATTCATATCATTCCTTTCAAGTACAAATAAATAGCAAGTCTCTATTTTCTGAACACATTATTAAATAGAGAAAAATTAACATCAGAAATTCAGTAATGTGCACAACAAATTCAGAAGGATTCATAATGGAAGAAATGGAGGTCATCGAGACTGCGCCAAAATGACACACATACAGTCATGTTTCAGTTCTGTGGTTTGATATATAGTATGGACATAATAAAAAAAAGAACATTTGGTCTTCAGCAGGTCTTAAAATTAGGTAAAGATAACCTCAGATAAACAACAGCACATGATGTATCACACTGTGTCATTATTTATTTAGGAAATAGTGAGGAAAAATACAGAAGCAGTGTTTGAAAAATTAAGTACACCCTTACTGCCTCCATTGGAATTAAGAGGAGAAGTAGCAGCCAGGAACAGCTAACCAAATGCACTTGGTTAACTGATTATTAGCAAGTGTGACCATCTATATAAAAATAGAAGTTCTGGCAGTTTGCTGGTCTGGAGCACATTAACATAATACCAAGGAGGAAAAACACCAGCAATGAGCTTAGAGAAGCAATTCTTGCTGCCTATCAATCTGGGAAGGGTTATAAGCCAATTTCCACACAATTCAAGTAAAGAAAATATTCAACACACTTACCCATCTTCTCATTAGTGAACATCCAAGCAAATTCATCCCATCATCAGAGGGTACAATGCTTAGAGAAATTGCAAAAAAAAAAAACCCCAAAAAACAGCGAGAGCTACATCTCAGACTCTAAAGGCCTCAGGGAACATAGGAGGATGGCTTAGGTTTGCAAAGCTGCATTTGAACAAACCACAAGACTGGAGCAATGTCCTTTTGACAGACTGGACCAGAGTGGAGATGTTTGGCCAGTATGCACTATGCTTGGCAAAAACCAAACACAGCATATCAGCAGTCAAACACAGTCGTGGAGGGGTGATGTATACTAAATTATTTTAGAGATAAATCTTGGTCAAAATTGGCTTATGCCACAGGACAATGATCCCAAGCACACCGGCAAATCTGCAACAGAATGGCTGAAAAAGAAAATAATCAAGGTGTTTCAATGACCCAGTCAATGTCCAGACCTCAACCTGACTGAAATGCTGTAGGACTATAAGAGAGCTGTACATAAATAGATGGTTGTAAACCTCAATGAACTGAAGCAACATTGTGAAGAAGAGTGGGCAAAAATTCCTCCACAAACCTTAAAAGCAAGTACTTTTTTTTCTCTACCCTTAACTGGATTCTGTATGTATAATAACAACACTCTAATCAGGGTTGGAAATTCAAAATTAAAATGTATTAATTACTAGCAGATTTTCCAGACAGCAGTAGAGGTGGATAAACATATTTTAACTGATAATATGTGAGTATTTTTTACGGTTGTACAGTTGATGTGAAGAACTCTGTGTAACAAGGTGTTTAATGCTAAAAAAACAAACAAAAATAAAACCTTAATTTAAAAAGCTCTTTACAGTGCTAATATTAGGTACAGTAAATTACAACTAATAGCAACCATGAAGGTATATCTTATGATGGTAGGAAAAAGATTAAAAAACACAGCATTTGCTATCTAAAATTATACAGCTAATTTTTCATTAGATTAGACAAATAAGAGTGTATACTTAAGAAATTTATAAAGTGTGCAAGACAAAAAAAAAGCTGTGAAACAATTGTCCTTTAAGATCAGTATGTTCTACACAGATGAACTGCACAGAAAAGAGAGCTGTTTTTGTAGATAAAGCAAAAGTAAATTACCTTGTGTAAAGCAACCTTAGACAACACATGACTTATCGATAAGAGGTCATGAATAAAGAGTGGCTGATCACTGAAATGTAGACATACTTAAGTACTGATTACTAATTAGCCACACTTGTATTCATACAAATATATAATTTAAATATATAGTTCTATCAGGAGCAATAAGTTTATGTTTTCATGCATTTTCATTTTTTTAGGAGAAATCTATGTTCTGGTTTTGAATTTAAACATACTGTTCCTTGCTAGAAGAAGTAGAAGACAGTTGCTGCTTCTTTGTATATGAACAGAGCCTCAAGGAGCCATAGACTTAAGTGGGCTCCAGTAAAACTTTTAAAGACCAACTGCTTTTATAGGAGTACTCAGAACTGCTTGTTTTTCTAAGCTTTGACTTTTCCATGCTGTTGAAAAATCAGATAAAGAAAAACATATAAATATACATATGTTCACTGTTTGGATTGACAATAATCAGAATCAGATTACTTTATTAACCCCATGTGGGAAATTGCAATAAAGGATGTTCACCTACTGATCATGCTGCCAGTTGCTGCTGACAGCAAGAACTGTATTTGTGGAGGAGGTATGGAGGAGGTGACAGTTTCAGAGCTGGAGCTGTTTCAGCTATCATCACAGGGAATGTGAAGTGTTTGGACAATAATATGGATGAGCTCAGCCAGCTGTTAAGACTCAGAGGCAAACCAGTGAGTGCAGTTTGATGTGTTTCATGGAGCATTGCAGAGAAATATTACCTGACTTCAGTTCTTTTCAGGGCGGCGGTGACATTAATCTTAACTGTTAGAGGAAATTTGGAAGGATCGCACTAGTACTGCAAAGTGCTATAATTGCAGACGTCTTACTGTGTGTATTGCTTGCTAAGTAAATTATACTTCTTCTCATTGCTCTTTCTGTTTGAATTCAGTTTGAATCAGCACACTGTTTGGATTCCCCCATCAGCTGATGCAGAGGTCATCCAAATGACTATGGCTATGGTGAATGGATATGGATAATAAATGGATCCTCACCACCCTCTCCACCACTTACTGGACAGGCAGCAGAGTACACACAGCCTAGGATATGTTTCATAGTGTGCTGCCGTAAGGGCAGATATAGACTATCTGTCCTGCCTCACACCACAATTTCTGCATTTCTTTGTTAGATTTTACTGCATTAATAACTCATTATTTTTAATAAGTTTTCTAAATTTCTGAGTTATTTTGTTTTGTGATCATGTATTTTTTGTTTGTTCTCTGCTTGCACAGTAATTTTCCAACTTTTGAGATAAAGCACATCTTAACTTTATACTTACTAAATTACAAATAGTAATCTGTCATTGTGTTTTGTGTTACTGATTTTGTGTGGGGTATGTGACTACAGTGAAATATGACTTTGTAATGTGTTACTAACAACACTGATTATGTTACACCACCAATTACAGTTCTTAACAATTTTGTTAGACCACCTGTCATAAAAACAAGAATAATCATACAGCATCATTAAGTACTTTAATGCAGGCTCTTTCCTTTTCAATGAGTTCTCTGCATTTTACCATTTTGAACAGGAATGAGGAATTTCAAAATGAATTCACCCTTATATACCTAAATTTGAGCCGGCTCACTGGGCTTCTCTGAGAAGTCAGAAATTAATAAGGCGTAACATTCAATCACTAAAGCAATTTTTTCTGTTCAGGAATGCAAGTAAATAACTGTAATTTGACATCTTAATCAAGAAATAATGTGCTTTACTATTTTTTTCTGTTTTTTGTAAAACAGTAAATTTGAAAATTCATGGTTAAAAATTATTTTATTTGCATTAAACTTATTATTCTTCATAATAGTGTATTAACAACTACAGGAACATAAAAAATGATTTTGGTAATTAGAAGTGTGGTTAATTTAGGGCAGCTCTGGCATAAACCTTACATTGGATGGTGGTCTAATAAATTGGTGAAGCACTGTGAATTATAATAGTCAAAATCCCCCATGGTTAATAAAGTATTCTTAATCTCAAATCCAGTTCCTCCATTTTGCAATGGACAAGTGATTGTCCATTTTGCAATGGACAATCACTTTAGAATCTGTTACATATTAATGGAAGACAGATTTTTACAGTACTTTTAAAAATAGGAGAGCTTGTACACAGAAAGCTTTTTCCTTTATTGTTCATAAATAACAAAACAAAGAACAGAACCCACTGAAGAGTCTCAAAAGAGCCTCTTTGGCATGTGTCCTCAAGTAGCTGGATTGTTTATCTTATGTACCACATGATGAAGTGATCCTTTAGAGCCATGCTTGAATCTTTGAATTATTAAATAGGAATGATCTTGAGTAATGTTACTATATGTATGTGTACGCGCGCATGCGCGCGCGCGCGCACACACACACACACACACACACACACACACACACACACACACACACACACACACACACGTTTGGACACCATCTTACTCTCTCTGGCTGCTTACATCTTACTGATTAAATTACTTTAAAAATAATATTTATTAGCATCACAAACATGTTTGAATTAGGTTTGCACTACTTTTCAAAGCCCAAAACAAAACACTTTTGTCAAATGTTGATTTCTTTAAAAATATCAAGGTCTGAAGCAAAGGACCTTGGAACCAAGTATCTAAGCTTTAAAGCATTCATCGTGAAGTAAAACAATTTATCTCTGCAATTTATATTTTAATTAAACTTTTAAAAGAAATCACATTCCCTGTGATGTAGCATATTTCCTTTATTTTGAAAGTGTGTTAAGCCCATCTGACTCTACAGCTAAGATGCCATGTCTAGCTAACATTAGTGTCATTTCACTGCACCTGGTGATTCATGCTAGTAGGCTGTGTGTGCTTTGAAGTATCAGCTTTGAACCTTACTTCTGATGATGCTCACTGTACTAATGAGTTTCTTATAACCCAACACATGGCCTGCCCACCATGCCAACTGCTGCATAAACGGTGGACATGATGAAGGATGTGGTGCCAAGGTGTAACTGTTGCTACCTCCCCACCTGCTAGTGACATAGGTTACCCTCTTTTTTGAAGCAGTGCATGATGGGAAGGTCATCTGGGGCTCCACAGCACCTATTTACTGTATGTCATAAATTCTGAATATTCAAATGCTTATAATTTGTGTCTGGGATTGGGGTTGGGGTTGTCATTTTATAAGGCTGTCTACATAGAGAGGTAGAGACGCCAGTTTAATTGATCAAACACCTATGTATTGCAGGTGGGTGTGCCTTCACTCTGTCTCTCTCTGGTATTATCTAGTCACAATGGTCTTTGTCCATTAGAAAATGACATAATGTTCCTAATAGCTCTTCTTTATTTCCATCCACGAAATCTTGTTACCGTTACTAAGATAAAAGCACTCATTTGGATTTCAATCGTTACACACTCTTCGGTGAGATGGCGGCTATACAAAATACATTGTATTTTTGTATTCAAATATATCACTAGATAATGGTACTAAATGCTTTCTCTGGCTAATATCAGTGTTGCTGCTATCATCTTAGGTCAATACAATTGATATTTTTATTGCAGCAAACATCAAGATTGCAGCATAGCAAAGCCAGAAACAAACTGATATCACATTGTTAGGAAGCTTAGAGTGTAGGTGCTTGTTTGGATCTTTGTGGAGCAGTGATTAATGCTGATGCACAGAGGGAGGCCAGGATAAAACAGTTACGCCTAAAGCAACCTCTGAGACCCAGCTAGCCTGCAGCCACACCCTCGAGGCACCACTGCACTCCTTTCAATACACCCAAAGGACTTGCTAAAAGGTGTGACAGCTTTATTCTCTGTAGATGCTGCCGTGTTGCTACTTTGAGCACAACTGTTGGTCTTCCTAAAAATGAAATGATTTGATATGGTTTAATATAAAATTATATCTTTCAATCAGTAATTTTCAAAAACGTATTGCAGTGAGACTGTGCATTAGGAAATGAGCTTTACAGTACTGATAACATGTCTGCTGAGATCATGAACTGCCGGTTCATGTCAATATTTCAGTCTTTTTTAATTTTTTTTTAAAAATTTAACCTCTTCCTCTTATGGTTCAACAGCCACCATTTTCTATTTGCCGTCTGTGTTGACGAGAAACAGAAAATATGACAAAAGTACAGTCCTACCTGTGAGTATTTTCTCAGTGAATACTTTTGTCCTTTTAGCTCGATGTTCCTGCACATTATAGTGGCAACAAACTAATGGATACTCCATTAAAGTGCCATAACCCTGCCTTAATTTGTGTGTGGCTTTATGTCAAAGAACCCTGTGAGAGATATAGGTCTTTTAGTGGCTAGTGTAGGACTGAATGGGGTATGTGGCTACTAAATTTTCATAAGCAGCTCTGTGTGTGTACTTTTGCGTGCTTTTTTTATTTCATGCAGAAAAGAGTGGACATTTGGCTATGACTTGATTAAGAGTTACACTGAGGGGGAGTTGTTTGTCAAAATGAGGATTAAAGAGGGCTATTGTACAAATGATAATAACAAGGCCCAAAACATGAAGGAAAAAAAATGATCAGGACACTATTACAGTTAGGTCATTTGCCAAAATTAACAGTTTAGCAGCTACCAAAATTACATATAGCAATACTAAATAATTAGAAATGACTTGGTAGATGGAGGAGGTCAAGACTTAAGTTAACAAAAAAGAAACCACACACACAGAAAAACAAAATGGTGGGATCTGGTTTACGTTTCCTTGTCAGCATTCAAAAATATACTTCATGACCTTATCTTGAAAGGATTCACCATGAGATCTAAACCATTCATGCATTTCCTTAACAGCGTATTTGAGTTGTTATTAGGGTACACCCTGAACAAGTTGCCAGTACATCACAGGAAAGCTATAAACCTTTAAGCTGAACAACTAAATGTTTACAGAACATACAGAAAAAAAATAACGAAAAGCAGGAAAACTAGAAATAAAATGAATAGCTGGTAACCCAAAACACACCTTCTCATCTATCAGACATACTGGTTGTTCTTTTATGGCTTTGGTATGTATGGCTTCAAATGGATTTGGCACACTGGCATTTACTGATAATTTCAGTGCTCACAGACACAATGTGATGAATTCAGAGTGAGATAAACAGGAGCACTCTATTTTTCAGGTTCAGCCAAACTATTTAGTGAAAAGTATTTGGACACCAGCTCATCATTCAGCAGGATGACCAGCAATAATCCTAAACATATAATGAGAGAACATAGGAGCTTACCAAGATAATACCAATAGCCTTGAATGGCTGGGTCGATTCCTTGTATTTAGACTTGTTTGATTTGCTGAAGACCAGGGTAAAGGCACAGAGGCCCCATAAGAAGGTAAAGCTAAAGGTAGCTGAAGTGAAAGCACAGGGAAATGCCACCTAGAAAGATAAAAAAAATAAAAAATACAAAAAGCTTATGCCGATGTGAGTATAGAGGGTCAAGGGATTTTCCACAAATATCTTTTTTCCTTCAGTATTTACATAAACCTGCTCAAATTAAACAGAAACTTGTGATCTGGAGTGTTAAACTGAACTTCTTTTGTCATTTTCCACAAAAGAACCCTATGGCAGGGATTGATTACTGTTCTGCTGATGCCTGTGGACCTGCTGGGCTGTGCAAATGCCTTTAGATGTGTGGTGCATTTTTAATGTGTCAATGGGGACCTAAGGTAGAATTATTATGGATTAAATTACAGCCACATTACTCTGGTAGTGCTAAAATTATGTATTTTTGAGGCTTTCAGCTGCTATTCTTGACATTAGGTATGGCGCGTGGTTGATTCCATAAATGGTAAATATCACCTGATGGATGCTGAAAACATACATATTGACTGCATGTTTTGGTCTGACATCAGCAAGAGATTCCACATCATATCATCTGATCCAGACTACTGACGAAAAAGGCTATTGAAGACAGTTTTAGTCAAACAAAAGTGGTTTTAAAGTATTAATTTAATGAAGTGCTACTGTGATCAGAAAGCTGACACTGAGTTTCATTTCTGAGGAAGATCTTTTTCCAGACATGGTCCTGCAGTGCATATGGAAGCATACCTTGTCTAGCGTTCCACAGCAGGTGGTGACATTGTAAAGAGAAGCCGTTTGACTTAACACTCTGAGACCTGAACTGCACTGTGCCCGAAGATGATGCGTCTTTCCTACACAGAGGTTTAGCTTAGGTTTAGTTGTCACTTTACTTTATTTTTGCAGTGTTTTGTTGAGTGCTGTCATGCACCATAGTTGGCTTTCTCTGAAATTCTGGATAGCCAGGATGAAAAAAAATATCACCCGAATAGCAACTAGCCTTCCTATTACTGTCAGAGAATTGCATTCCATTATACGACTACATTTTGAAGTCTCGGAAGGTGCAAACTTCACAGCGGTGAAGTACTGCTTATCAAAACAAAACAAAACACTGATGTGCGACATGTCAAAGATAAGTCTAATCATCTACAACAAGCACACAGAACACGAAAAAGAACGATGTGTTTACAAATGTCGTTCTTATTATTCCCATCTCTCTCTCTCTCTCTCTCTCTTTTTTTTTTTCTTACATTCCCATAAGCTTAACTGACCTTCAGGTGATACTAATCATCTGTAGCTAATTACTGGTCTACCCAAGTAAACAGTGTGTTTTTCCATACAGCAATCCAAACATTAATCATCACGCACAAGTGGGAAGTTGTAATTAGTTAGATAAAAATAATTAAAGTTTGAAGCAGGGACTGCTAGCTCCACTAGAAAGGACTCTCTTAGTCTTACTAATTATCTAAGGTGATATTTTCTAAACAGAAATAGGTATCTTGAGTTTTGAATAAATTCCACGCTGTATTTTTAAGGAACTTCATTTGAGTGGTAATCTTCAGAAAGCCAATGAGAGGTACAGATTTAGGTCATAATTCTCAGTAAGCACATGTGAGCAGCCCCGTGTAATTGTTTTCATGTTGTGATAATGAAAATATTAAGGTGTTTTTACAACTTACTTAAAATAGTATCAAATGAGAAAGCATATGATAGGATGCCAAGACAGGAACTGTGGAATTGTATGAGGAAGTCAGGAGTGGCAGAGAAGTATGTGAAGGTGGCGCAGGACATGCGTGAG
>VUQH01034219.1:0-17955 GCA_015106775.1 Etroplus canarensis
TATTGAGGATGGAGCTGCCAGGCAGGAGGAGAAGAGGAAGACCACAGAGAAGATTGATGGATGTAGTGAAGGAGGACATGCAGAGGGTTGGTGTGACGGAAGAGGATGCAGGGGATAGGATGAGATGGAGGCAGATGATCCGCTGTGGCGACCCCTAAAGGGAGCAGCCGACAGAAGAATCAGAGGAATCAGAAGAAGAAGAAGAAGAAGAAGAAGAAGAAGAAAACAATTAGAACAAGACTGAATAAGACTTTAAAGTTTGCCAGGAGAAAGCCACTTCTTCTTTAAAAGAAGAAAAGAAAGAAAGAAAGAAAAATGCACAAAGCAGCACAGTTTAGGTTTGCAAAGTTGCATCTGAACAAACCACAAAATGACAGTTGAGAGTGAAGTAGAGATGTTTGGCTATAATACACATCGCCACGCTTGCTGAAAACCAAATACAGCATATTAGCATTAACACTTCATACCAACTGTCAAGCACAGTGGTGGAGGCGAGGAAATTTGAGCTTGTTTTGCAGCCACTGATCCTATGCACTTTGCACTCATTGAGTCCACCGCAAATTTCTCTGTATACCAAAATATTTTAGAGGCCATCTGTCCAACAGCTAAAGCTTGGCCCAAATTGGGGCATGCAAGAGGAAAATGATCCTAAGCACAGCAGCAAATCTACAACATAAAAGCTGAAAAAAAATCAGGTTGTTGTAATGACCCAGTCAAGATCCGGACCTCAACCTGACTCTGAAACAGAAGTGCTCTACTGGGAATCCTTTAGTGTTGCCTTTTACATACAGTGTGTTATGCAAAAAGGATATAAATATATTAAGATACTCCTTTTTGGTCAATAATTTGTTATTTTCATTTATTTGACATGTTTATTATTATTGTTATTATTAATAATATTTCCTCTGTGTATGTTGGAAAACCTTCAATAAGCACCAAAATCAGAGTATTTATGTGGAACCCTCACATGCACAGTTCAAGCACAGATTTGTGAGGCCCTTTGGATGGTTCAAGTTATCTCCTGAATAATCCGGAGGCCATATGAGGCCCAATCATGGCATACACAAGGTTATTAAATGGTTATTTTGGTTACTTAAAAATCTAGCATATTTTAATTGATCAGCAAAAGAATCAGCTCAAAATATTAATACAACTAAATTAGTCCTCCTTGTATGGTTTAATGGGATGATACTGAATTTGATGAGACATACTTTAATGGATCAGTATCACATGGCACTGGACCTGTTTCAAGCATTTTTAATTCATCAAATGAATGGATTGATATCAGCTATAATGAGGTTAATGAAAATGCCATGCCTTTCTATTCTTTGATGATTTTTCTCCGCTTCAGCATGCATTCTTCATGCAAATGTAAAAAATTTGATTGCATCAGTGTACAAAATGATTGGGCACTGAGGATTGCAATATGCACACAGCCAGTGACAGTTTGCAATGGAAGGAATATTGAAGTTTAGACAACTCAGAAAGAAGGGAATGTGACTAATTCCAGGTCCACTGTACACTATACTGTCAAAAGTATTGGGCCACACCCCTTAATGATTACATTCAGACATTTCATTTAGAAAATTAAGCACCCAGCCATGCAGTCTGCCTTTACACTTTGTCAAAGCAGACTACATAGAGTTATCGCTTCAATTTACCAAGACATTTTGGACAATTCTATGTTTCCAACTTCATGGGAACAGTTTGGAGAAGGTCCTTTTGTGCTCCAACATGACTGTGTCCCAGTGCACAAAGCAAGCTCCACAAAGGCATGGTTGGATGAGTTTGATGTGGAAGAACTTGACTGGCCTGCACAGAGCCCTGACCTCAACCCCATCTGACACCTTTAGAATGAACTGGAATGTAGACCTTGAGCCCAGATTCTTCTACTCAACATCAGTGTCTGACCTATGGTTTTAGAACGGGATGTCATAAAAGCTCCTGGTGTAATTTGTAAGTTTGTTTGGTTCTTTTGTAATGTTGCCTCTGTACTCCACCACAGTGGACTTTAAATCAGTCAAAACGTGGCTGAACTTCAGAATTTCGGCTTTAATTCACAGGGTTTAAGTGTTGCATTAACTGTTATGCAGTCCCCCTTTTTTCGAGACTGCGTAAATCCTCTATTTACATTCATGAAGGCGTCTCTTGATTGTTGATCATCAACTTTGTTACTGCTCTTTCTTCCAGATTGTTGTTTTGGCCACTCCCAAAGCTTTTCAGCCCAGTGGTATCCTCCTTCCCTTGTAGCAACAGCTCTTTGGACCTGATTGTGAGAGTTTCAGTGAACACTCCAGATCTTTTATTCACTTAGTTTGTCATGGAATAATGAGGGAACAAGCCTCACCTGGCCATGAAACTGCTTGTCAGTCAACAAATAAAGGGAACAATGTATAACAGCGGCTGTGATTCCTAAACAGTCAATCCAGCAGCGCTTGACTTAAAGCTGAAAGTCTGCACTTCAACCACATTTTGACTGTTTGATGTAAAATCCACTGCAGTGATGTACACTGGCAAAATATTATGGGCCCATAAAAAGAGCAAGAACGTTTTTTTTTTTTTTTTTCCTGCTACCTGCTGACCATTAAAATCTGTTCCACTTCCCTGCTTGCTGTAATTTCTTACATTTGTTATTAATAATAGAGAAAAAACTGTGAAAATTGTTTTGACCTGAAAGCAGCTATCGGAAAAATGAGCAAGCATGTGGTGCTATTAATTGATAAGCTTTTTCATCAGGATAATCATTGTCTTCCGGCTGGCTGACATCCTCCACTGCTGATGGCATAGTTTCTCGAAACCGGTGAAATCAAAACTACCATGCTATCCTTAATCTCCTCGACAGAATCAGAAAGAGAAGACTAATGACAGCATGCAGACTGATTAACTGTCAGCACAACAGACAGCTAATTGTTTCCGTGACTATTACACGTTGTCAGCTGTTGATTGGAAGGTGGGTTGGGCCTCAAATCTGATATAGCGCTGAACCTGCTGTTCAGACCACCACAAAGCATGTTTATCTCATATTAAGCCATTTTGCACATACTGAGAATTAAACTGAAGCTAATACTGTGTTGTTTGGGTATATAAACAGTGCTCTTTGTCGATCGCCATGTGCATTGTTAGACCACACCTTCCCCTTTCACATCAAGCAACATCCAGGCATTCCGGGCACACACAAAAAAAAAAAGCACAAACAAACAGATAAAACCCACTCCTTTGTGCCACAGTATTCCACAGCGGATTAGTGCATCATCCCCTTTGTCCTTGTATCTGAAGTGGATGGGGGAGCAACAGTCTCCAGGCAACTCAGAGTGAGGAAGACAGTGACAGCAGCCTCCAGTCACAAGATCTGGAGCTGATAAATGGCTGATCAGTCACAGCGACAGGGGCAAAGTCTCTGGGTCAACAGTGGCTGAGTGGAATGCAAAAAGAAACAGCTCACTCGCTTTAAAACACAGACTGACCGCAGTAACCAGTCAATTCTGCAGCCATACCACCACTATATTAAAGCACTCTTACAGTGCTATTGCACTACCCCATTCTGCCATATTATACTATAAAAGGCATACTGTTTCCTGCTATAAGTATTTATAACTAAATGTGTTTATTAACATGCAGGTTCTAACACTGTATCTAAACTATGCTGCCATCCTTTTTTAAGGCATCCTTGATTTGCTTGATGTACACCTTGCTGGTTGGACCCAATTTTGCCTTCAGAACCGCCTTCATTCTTCATGGCATAAATTCAACAAGTTGCTGGAAACATTCCTCAGACATTTTGGTCCATATTGACATGACAGCATCACACAGTTGCTGCAGATTCCTGATGAGAATCTCCTGTTCACCAAATCTCAAAAGTGCTCTATTGGATGGGGACATTGCGACTGTGGAGGCCACTTTAGTACAGTGAATTTATCATCATGTCCAAGAGACCAGTTTGAGTTGATTTAAGGTTTGTGACATGGTGTGTTATCCTGCTGGAAGCAGCCATCAGAAGATGGTCAGCAACAATACTGAGGTAGGCTGTGACTTTCAAACAGTGTTCAGTTGGTATTAAGGGGCCCAAAGTGTGCCATGAAAATATCCCCCACACCATTACACCACCAGCAGCCTGAACTGGTGATACAAAGCGGGATGGCTCCCTCCAACCAAATGTGGCAGCAGAAATCGAGACTCATCAGACCAGGTAATGTTTCTCCAGTCTTCTGTAGGCCGTTCTTGGGGAGCCTGTGTGGACTGCAGCCTCAGTTTCCTGTTCTTAGCTGGCAGAAGTGGAAAGAATTGGTCTTCCTCTGCTGCAGCCCATCAGCTTCAAGGTTGGATTTGTTGTGGATTAACCGATGCTTTTCTGCAAACCTTGTTTGTCATGAGTGGTTATTTGAGTTATTGAAGCAGTCTGACCATTCTCCTCTGACCTTTGTCAGGAACGAGGTTTTTTAACCCTGAGAACTGCCACTCATTGGTTATTTTCTCTTTTTCAGACAATTCTATTCAAACCCTAGAGATGGCTGTGTGGGAAAATCCCAGTAGATCAGCAGAAATACTAAGACCAGTCCATCTGGCATCGACAACCACACCACATTTAAAGTCACTTAGATCAGTTTTCTTCATCATTCTGATGATCAGTTTGAACTTCAGTAAATTAGCTTGACTGAAATGTACTGATTTGCCACCATGTGATTGGATGGTTTGTTATTTGCATTAACAAGCAGCTGAACATCTATCTAATGAAATGATTGGTGTGTGTAATGCTACATATTATACTATTATGTGCAACATAAACTAGGGTATACAATCCTGTGGTAGAGTAGGTCACTGTATGCTATACTACACTGTAACTTGCAATAGCTTGACACTGCAAATGTGTAACTGTGGTATTCTAGTACACCATATTATGGAATAATGCAGTTAGGTGATAAATACGTTATTCTTTAATACATAATATTTCTATAGTATACATTAAATTACACTCTAGGAAGTGTACATTTGCCTCGCAAACAAAACTTCCCTGGTTTGAGAGCAGGTGGGGACACAAGTTCCTCCCACCCTGTCAGGGTTGTGTCAGGATGGGCATCCGGTGTAAAATCTGTTTCAGATTACCTATGAGGATTAATTTGCTGTGGTGACCCCTCAGGGAAATACAAGGGAACAGCTAAAGCTGCTCTAAGCAATATTTTGTTAAAACCACAAATATATGGGTATATTGGGTGATACCATAGTAAACTATATATTTATATACTATAGTGTACCACAGTATGCCACATTTGGGCATATTGTGGTATACACAGTACAATAGGGTATAGGGTGGAGGCACTGTCATGGCTTGGGGCTGCATTTCAGAATGCAAATGACTCCAAGACTCCTCACAATGTCACTGGAGGCCAAAGTAATGCTTTTCAGTGTGAGGTGCTGATTAAAAAGAGTGTTTCTGAGGTTTGTAGGGCCAAATACAACAACCTTGGTTTTGTCTGAATTTAAAAGTAGAAGATTACAGGCCATCCAGGTTTTTATATCTTTGTAGTTTAACTAGTTGATTTGTGTCATCTGGCTTCATGGATAAATATAGCTGGGTATCATCTGCATAGCAGTGAAAATGTATGCCGTGTTTTCTAATAATATTGCCTAAGAATGCCTTCTGTATCATTTCTCCAAAACAATACATTACAATCTAACCACTAAAAAATGCAAAAACTGCTATACTGGTGCTGTTCATCATCAGTTGTAACTGAAAAATACTAAAGATTGGGAGCTTTGTCTGCTCTACAAGTTGGAGAAATCACAAATCCCTTTTGTCAGATGCTACTTCTATGTTGTTTTTGCTCCTCTATGAATACAAAGCAGTATACTGGAAAATGTGTTTGGATGGAATCATTCAAACTATGAATTTTTGGTTGATAGATATTACCTCTTTATATTTTCTTGTTTTTTTTTTCCAAACTGCTTGTGTGGAAGAAACTGGCAGGCCATTTGAGAGCTTATCCTACCTATGCTGAATTTCACATACGTGATTGCTTTTTCAATATATATTCCGAATGCATCCAACAACAGATCCACACATACACACACAAACAATAAGAGCGGTGGCAGGGCGCCACTCAGCCTTGCATCCCGTTGTGTCACTGCACGCCTCTAAATTATTCAGTGTCACTCAAATATTGATATGGAAATCACAGCTGACTGAACTGACAGTGAGCAGAGAGAGAGGCAGCCAAAATCTACTGTCCTCATTCGACAGTCCTTTTCTTTTAGCCTCTCTGCTCCATTTGACTGATACCTTTTTGATGCCAGCAGCTGCTCATTCTTATTTTATATCCATTTCACACAGGATACGACGAAACCTCAAAGATGATCATCTGGTCACTGAAGCCCTTCTCACACAAGAATGAAAACATCTCCTTCGATTTGAGCACTTGATTATGAAGCATGGCCCCTAGAGTCAGCAGAGCCACATTCTGCAGCCATGTGTCTCGAACTGTATTGATCCATCACTGTGTGACTCTGATTACAGAATCAGTGCTTCCTTTTCACACCTCATGACTAAATGAATACTGACATGCAACAATCATCACGCAGTCAGAACCTACACTCATGAAGATGACTATAAAAATCAATTTTGCGGTGAGCAGGATTGGTCTGTTTTTACTGCCAGGGGCATCTGGAAGGGGAGGCAATGAGCTCTCAGTCCTGTGTTGTTGGTCCATTCTTGACTGATTAGGAGTATGAAGGTGAGAACCAGGGAGAGAGCAAATTAAAAAGTCAAATAGAATAAAAGCCCTCACTCCCTACGACATGCACTCCACTTACACCCCTGCTCCACCACTGGAATTTTTCCAGAAACCCAGACCTACTGCGCCTCTATTCTGACCAGAGAACCCAAAGTCTAAATTAAAGGTCAGAGAGTGCCCAGAGGGAATATGTGACTGGATCCAGTTTTGTTTTTTTCATAACCTGTTGATGAAAATGTAAGATTTTTCCAGTTAATTTGAAGTTCAACATAATTGCTTGGTAGATTGCAATCAGATATAAGCTTTTTTTCAGTAAAAAAAAGTGTGACATTTGCAAACTACGTCAGAATCAGCTGGAGATGGTTGACGCGGATAATGATCATTCCAAGCATACAACCAGAGACTGGGGTTTGATTTAGGCAACAAAACAACTTTGACTAAATTTCTGGAGATACTGAATATTAATAAGCATTCTGTTAATCTGGACTTCTACTGTATCACCTTTATGATACAGTTGGGGGTTGGCAGGGGCTCAGTGCATCAGAAGACCTGTTTGCGAACAAAGCGTTGCTGAGGGCCTACCTGAACCCAGAGGCCATCCAAAACCCGCCTATTCAAGACCTCTCCATGGACCCATGTGTGTAAAGGGATTAGAGGCCAGAGAGATGCCAACTCATCCTGCCAAAGCACCACTAAGGTGCCCCTGAGCAAGGCACAGAACCCCCTACATGGCTCTCTGGTGCCTGTAATAGGGCAGCCTTATTCACCTAACCTCTCCCTACTGCATGTTCACTTGTTGCATTAAAAAAATAGTGTGTATAACAACAACAAGAAGAGTGTGATTGAAATTCCCCCATTGGGGGACTAATAAAGGATGTGTTCTTAAATAGCCGCTTATGCCTAAACATACATAACCACAGAAGTAGTTTTGGTTGTGAAGAGATGTCAGTGCAAGTTACCGAAGCCATCATTATGCTGAAAAATGTGCGATGGTGATGGACAGGTTCACAGATGAGGTCAGAAAGGAGTCTCCATGGACTATGATGTTTGCAGACGACATTGTGGTCTATAGTGAGCGTAGGAAGGAGGTGGAAGAGAGCCTGGAGAGCTGGAGGTATGCACTGGATCCTGCAACCTCTAATGGGAGCAGCCAACAGAAGAAGAAGAAGAAGAGGAAGAAGAAGACTGCAGTGGTATACAGAGGCAAAAAATGTGTCATTGTCTCAAAGGTTTTGTGACTGTATGCATACAGGACCAATTAATGGTGGCATGGATCACAAAAAAAAATCAACCTAATTTAGTATTTTATTTCTTTTCATAGTTGAATAGAGCCGTGTGTGTGTGTGAGCAACACTGAGTGCATATGGTGGCATATGGTGAATGGAATGCCACTCATTAGGAAACAATATGCTATATACAGTAGCTTAACAAACTGACATTTTAAAGGTATTAAATCTTCAATAGCTTATTTAATCATGTTGGCAAAATAAAGTTTGGTGGCAGATATGTGGCCTCTCTTGACCCAATGCTACTGATGGCGTCCACTGCACTCTAGAAAGAAAGCACTGCTGCACCGTGTGGGTGAAAAACTCGACTTAAGCAAGATACTTTTTTCCCACTCTTCTGCAATTCTACATAATTTTTTCTTATAACAGGAATTCAAATATGAAGGCACAGTAGGACATCAGCAAAGTGTACTGCACACACACACACTAAAGTTATCTTAACAAAAAAAGGCAATGGCTGTGTGCATCACTAATAAACCATGTTGTTTTATTGGTTTTAGGGCACTATTTTCCCACTTACATGTACTGGAAAATCATTTGATCGACAATCTGAAGCTAATCTGAAGTTAATGTGCACATCTGGTAAAGGCAGATGTGCACATTAACCCATGCCAGTTTGCTTTTTGTGGTAATGTGATGCTGTACAACTCTGTAATATCAGAATAACATTACAAGTAAACCACTAAAATGGAAACTACACTAATATGGCACAGTAGTGAATAGAAAACAGCACAGCATGATCTTGGAAAATGAGAGGATGCTGGAACAATGGAGAAGAAGTGCACTGGAGCTGATCTTCAAGAACAGGGGTGGCGTGCAGAAATGCAGCAACTACATAGGTATAAAACTGATGAGCTGATGAGTGCAAATATGGGAATGAACTGTTGAAGCTAGGTTAAGTAGAGTGATGATGATCCGCAACCAGCAGTATGGCTTCATGTCAAGAAAGAGTACTACAAATGCTTTGAGAGTGTTGACAGGGAAGTATAGAGAAGGTCAGAAGTAGTTGCACTGTTTATTTGAGGATCTGGAACTGTGGAATTGCATGAAGGAGTCAGGAGTGGCAGAGAAGTATGTGAGGGTGGTGCAGGACATGTATGAGGACAGCGAGACAGTGGTGACGTGTGTGGTGGGAGTGACAAATGGGTTGAAGGTGGGATGACATTAGGTGATGGGAAGGCAGGAGTCTCTGTGGACTATGATGTTCGCAGATGACACTATGATCTGTAGTGAGAGGAAGGAGTAGGTGGAAGAGAGCCTGGAAAGGTGGAGGTATGCTTTGGAAAGAAGAGGAATGAAAGCATGAGTGAGAGAAAGGCAGGTTTAATGGTCAAGATGGGAGGAGTAGAGGTAGCAAAGGTTCATGAGTTTAAATACCTGAGGTTAATCATTCAAACCAATGGACACGGCACAGGAGAGGTGAAGAAGAGAGTACAGGCAGGGTGGAGTGGGTGGAGATGAGTGTCAAGGGTGCTTTGTGACAGAAGGATAGCAGCAAGAGGGAAAGGAATGGTTCATAAGACAGTAGTGAGACCTGCTATGATGTATGGTTTGGAGACAGTGACATTGACAAAAAGACAGGAGGCAGAGCTGGTGGTGTCAGAGGTGAAGATGCTGAGATTTTTACTGGGAGTGACCAGGATTAGAAATGAGTGCATCAGAGGAGCAGCTCAGAGTGAGAAGTTTGGAGATAAAGTCAGGGAGGCGAGGCTGAGATGGTTTGGACATGTTCAGAAGAGGGATAGTGGACATACTGGACGAAGGATGTTGAAGATGGAGCTGCCAGGCAGGAGGAGAAGAGGAGAACCACAGAGAAGATTCATGAGGACCAGAGGAGGATGCAAGGGATAGGTAGAGATGGAGGCAAATGATCCTCTGTAGCGACCCCTAAAGGGAGGAGATGGAAGAAGAAGAGGAAGAAGGAGACACTGAATGGGAGATCCCTCTAATATCAAGCATCCAATCTATAGTTTTGAGATGTGGGGAAAAATTTGCAAAGGAGACTTTAGATTTATAGGTTTAGTTCTTGAGGCTCAACGAGCTCTGTGGAGGTGAAAAAGGGACATATGTGTACTATGGCCATCACTTCTCTCATTTCCCTTTTGCAATAATCATGATTGTACCTGCCTATGAGAAGGCATCAGACAGTTGAAGTGTGACTGAGCATTCCCACTCGCTCAAAAGGTGGATGTTCTGCCCTGTAAGTGGGAACCTGTCATTCACTCTCTGCCCACTGACGGGCTTTCATCCCACTTCCATCATCTCTGCAAGTGCAGGACACGCTTTCTCAGGCTCTCTTGACAAACAGAGCGACGGGAGGTTTCCTGAATAAAGCTTGGTCAATAACACCCACATGGATCATTTATACACCCAAACTGTCACATCTGTGATTATACCAAGTTGCCTCTCTCCTTGCATCAATGCCAAGTGTATTTACAGTCTGTGTGCAGGTATTGTGACGGTGCGCTGCTGGCTTTTAGTTACATAAAGCTCTTTCAAATATCCAGGTTTCTTTGTGCTGCTCTCAGCTATATAGTATTGCAAACAAACAGGCACACAGAGGACTGCGTGATCCAGACAGCCTTCGATTGGATAACAGCTTACATAATCAGGCTGCCTGGGAAGAGCACAGCAGAGGGCATAAGGCAAAGACAGTCTGTGCCATCCCAATGAGATGGTTAGAGAACTAGTTTTCCAGTAAGATTTAGCAGGCTACCTGGCTTTTTGACACAGTGAAGGCTCATGTTGCAGTTGTACCATGCACTGTTGTGGCAGGGCTTTGTCTCTCTAAGAAACAGCATTCAGCCCATTGTTACAAATCCACACACATCCATCTTATCAGAAACACTGCCCAACGTCATGAAAAGGTGCTGCTATGGCAGCTTGCAGATAATACAGCGCCAGCACGAAAGCTGAGAAATGTACATTCAAAAGGTTTGCATAACCAGGATGTAAATCTGTTCTGAAACACTTTACACACAGGTGTTTTGCTTCACTCCAGCAGAATGTGGTATTACATTTATGTGCATGCAAATCCTGGCGATTTGTATGATTTTACACTGAGAAGTGCACAATAACATCATGGTAAAATAAAAAAAAATATCCACTTCGCTCATAAACCATTCAGCTTAACAGAATAAATCATAACACACTGGATACATAATAAAAAACCCTTTCCACATATACAATTAACATATTCATTACTTATACAATATTTTATTTGGTACTTGTTGCATTGCCACCCACCCTTACACCATGGTATCATTTATATTCTATGGAATTTGGAGACATTAAATGTCTCCGTCTCATTGTTCCGTTAGTGCACTGAAAGACACAAGAACTGCAGTTTACATCCCTTGTAAGAAATTGGACAGTGAAGCTAATTCTGCTGAATTCATGTAGGAGAAATACACTTGCCATCCGCTTCATTAGTCATTTAGCCATGTAGACACAAACTCAGCATCATAATGGGGAAAAAGGTGATTAAAGTGACTTTGAATTTGGGCCGGAGTGCATCAGTCCATCGGAGGAGTTGGTTGGGAACCAGAGGTTGTTGGTGTCAGATGGGCTGATCTGAGTATTTCAGAAGCTGCTGATCTATTGCACAACCATCTCTGGAGTTTATAGAGAATGGTTAAAAAAAAGCTAAAATATCCAGTGACCGGCAGTTCTCTGGGCAAACATGCCTTGTTGATACCAGAAGTCAGAGGTGAACAGCAAAACTGCTTGCAGCTCATCGGAAGGCAACACTAACTCTAATAACCACTCGGTACTATGCAGAAGAGAATCTCTGAGCGCACAAAGTGTCAAAATTTGAAGCAGCTGGGCTGCAGCAGCAGAAAACCACACTGAGTGCCACACCAGTCAGCTAAGAACAGGGAAGCAAGGTCAAAATTGGACGATACAAGGCCAAAGAAACATTGCCTGGTCTGACAAAACTCAATTTCTGCCGCGAACATTCAGATGGTTGGGTCAGAATTTGGCATAAACAATGCAAAAGTGTGGATCCATCCTGCCTTGTATGAACAGTTCAGCCTGTTGCTGCTGGTGGTGTAATGGTGAGGGGGATTTTTTCTTAACACACTTTGGGTCCCTTAGTATCAACTGAACGCTGTTTAAACGCCACTGCCGAACTGAGTATTGTTGCCGACCATGTCCATTCGTGTACCCAAGTTTACCCATTTTCTGATGGCTCCTCCCAACAGGATGACACACCATATCACAAAGCTCACATCTCTAGTTTCTCTCTGTACTCAAAAGGCCTCCACAGTCACCAGATCCCAATCCAATAGAGCACCTTTGGGATGTGGTGGAACAGGAGATTTGCATCATGGATGTGTAGTTGACACCTCTGCAGCAACTGTGTGATGTTTTCATGTCAATATAGACCAAAAAGTCTGAGGAATGTTTTCAGTACCTTGCTGAATCTAAAACAGGACGAATTAGGGCAGTTCTGAATGCTAAAGGGGGTCCAACCCAGTCCTAGTAAGGTCTGTCTGACGAGGTGGCTGATGAGTGTATTTATTCTGCTTTCTTTTTAATTAATGTCATGTATTGCTTCTGTAATGCAACCACTTTGCCAAAAAAAAATTAAGACATTCATTCAAAATTATTTTCTCTGTATTTTAAAAAATCACATTTTTCAGTTTTAACTTTACATGATGTCACTGAAGTTACTTATGGAGTTTACATGATGTGCAGATTATTTCACTGTGTTTTGTTTATACACTTTTACAAAGTTGTGGACAATAATACTCTGCATGAAGTTTCTGAGGAATACATCACTCACATGAATGTAAGTCCAGTAGCTACTCACTTTAACCCTCTAGTGGGCTAGGCACCATATATGTATAGTGACTTCCACAGGCTTCAATGAGTGCCCTATAAAGGGTTAACCCTGTTTTTTGTCACCACCAAGTCCTGAGAGAAATACCTCTCTCTGGAGCTTCAACACCAAAGTTCAGTTTTGGAAGAGGAGCCTTTTTCTTTTGGCAAACAACATTTTTCTTGGCAGAGGTCATAGTTCCTGAATTCCTTGAATGAACCTAGATGGGAAGAGGCCAAATACAATAATTCTAAAATTACCTTTTAAAGTCAAGTATTCTGGAAAACCGATTATGGGTTTTAAGAGTTTTCTCTCTGAAAACACCTGCCTGCTCTGCCTGAAAATGACACTATAAGAGCAGTAAGAGAGATCCAGAATAATGATGTGCTCTGGAGAGCTACAGTATGAGCATTAAACTCACTATGAAACTCAGAGAAACTGTTGGACTGCAGTCTCTGAATTACATATAAATTCACTGTCACTTGGTACATTGCTGCTTTTCTTTTTGACAAATTATAGTTAGGGGTGTATTAGGTGACCCTGAACTATCCTTTAGTTTTGCCATGATAGGCTCAGGCTGCTAGTGCGTGTCCCATAATGCACTGAGCATTTCTTCTCCACACCTCTTTTCACTGCCTGCCGCATGTCATGAAGTTATGCCCTCTCTCTGCTATAGTTTGTTCTGTCCTTGCCCCCTTTTTTCTCTTTTCCTTCCCCTCACCGCCGAACCGGTTGAGTTAGATGGCTGCCCCTCACCGAGCCTGGTTCTACCAGAGTTCTCTTCCTGTTAAAAGGGAGTTCTTCCTTTCCACTGTTGCCAAGTGCGTGCTCATAGGAGACCATCTGATGGTTGGTGTTTTCTCTCTAGTATTGTATGTTGTTTAACTTACAATATAAAGCAACTTGAGGTGGCTGTTGTTGTGAATTGGCACTACGGAAATAAAACTGTAATGAAATTGAGATTACAGAGCTGTGATTGCTGGTTCCAGTTTAGGGAGCTCAGGATGTCTCTACGTTTTGCAGATGATGCTGTTCTAATAGCTGAACTTATGAGTTGCAAGAACAATACATTTTTTTCCCATGTTGACAGCACATTAAGACGAAGGGTAAAATGGCAGAAAGCACAAATATACAACCTCCAACAAGAAGACAAGAGTTTCAGTCCAGTCTGGGATGGACTTTTTTCATTTTACTTTCAAGAACTATCCAGCTGTTCGCATAAGCAAATGAAGTTTCCTGCACTTAATAAACCTAAAGGTAGTTCAGTGATCAAAATGAAGTAAAGGTTAAAGTTTAACTTAGTTTGCATTTGTCATTTCCTTCATACATCATTGCTCTATTGCTAACTTTTAGGATCCAAACAGTAGATTTATCTTTTTGTGTGTTAAGTTGTCACAGAAAGGTCATTGCAAACCCTTGTGACAACATGCGCCTGAACTCACCCATGCTGTAACGTGACACCCACCTCTCCAGAAAAGTAAGTACACATCGCACTGACACAGACTGTAGTTACTGTGACTGGCCAGTTCAGTACTGTCATTTACTTTGGAGTATTTATAGCTACCTATTTACTGTATTTTTTCAAACTGACTTCTCTACTTTCTCCACAGCAGTTCTTTCATTATGAGTATCTATTGTTCAGTATTTGTCATCTCCAACTAGAATAGCATTTCTGGCACAAATAGAGGATATACAGACAGGAAGTTACAGAAGAAGTAGAATAGAAACTCCACAGTGGTGCAGACATATACTTTCCAGAAGCTCCAACCTTGGCATTATGACCTTTTTTTTCACCAGATTGTCCACGTTCATGCATAAAACAATGTAGTAAGAACACATGGGGTTATGTAGCTACAATCACCTGAAAAAGTATTGGAACAGAAAGGCCAATGAATGTCTCTCTGTTGTGCATGGAAATTATTTGCATATAAGATCAAAACATTGATATGAAAATGTCAGCTTTTGTTTCCCTGTAATTATATTTACATATGTTAAACAACAAAGGAGATAATACATTTTGCATCAAACCACCCAGTTTTTCAATTTACTTAAAGTATTGGAACATTTCTTGTTCTCCAAATGATTGATGTAATGATTTCTTCATCGTTAGGTAACTCTGGATGTCAATTCTGAGTTTAAGCTTTGGCTTTCACCTGTGCAAACTGAATCTGTAGTTAAGCAAGGTAGACCAACATGAAGACTAAAGAGCTGTCTACAGGAGAAAAGCATGCCATTCTGAACCTGAGGAAAGTGGGGAAATCCATCAGTGGTATTTCAAAATGATTGGGCATAGTCAGCACCACAATTCGGAATGTTCTGAAAAAGAAGAAAACCAGCGACGTACCGAGCAACAGGCACTGAATCTGTCGTCCAAGGAAAACAACAACTGATGACAGACAAATGGTGAGGGCAGTAAAGAAACCCACAACAACAGTCTCTAACATCATAAACAACCTCCAAAGTGCAGGGGTGAAAATATCACAGGCCACTGTTTGAAGGAGACTGAGAGAACAGCAGTACAGAGGCCATACCGCAAAATGCAAACCACTCATCAGCAGAAAAAATCTGAACACCAGACTGGAAGTTTTTTAAAGAGATGAGCCACGACAGTTCTGGAACGAAGTCTTATGGACTGATGAGACAAATGTAAACCTGAAACAAAGCAATGGAAAGACTAACGTTTGGAGCATGATTTTTGACATACAAGCCCATATGTGAAGCATGGCGGAGGCTGTGTGCTTGCATTGGCGCTTTTGAACAGGCTCAGTCATTTTCACTGAAGATGTAACACATCATGGTAGTCACAGAAACAATGCATAAGTATACAGAAGCATATTGTCTGCCAATTTATGGAGAAACCCATCCAAACTAATCAGGAGGAAATCTGGATATGGAGAAAGAAGGGAACTGCTCATGATCCTAAACATGCAAACTCATCTGCGAAGCATGGTGGAGGTTGTGTCATGGTTTGAGCTTGGATAGCTGCTTCTGGAACAGGTTCAATCATTGTTTTCCTCATAATGATTGTAGCAGAATCAATGAAGAAGTCTACAGAAACATATTGGATGCAAATTTACAGAGAAATACATCCAAGCTAATCAGCAGAAACTTTACACAGCAAGACAATGATCCAAAACACACTGCTACCTCAACAAAGGACTTCTTTGGCAGGGAATAGAAGGTTTTGGTCAATCACAAACAACCACATGGACAACAACTAAAAGATGCCGTGGTAAAAACCTAAAACAGCATAACTAATGAAGAAACAAGAAAGCTGGCTGACTCTGTGGGTCGTAGGCCTGATGCAGTTATTTTGAGCAAGGGAGATGTAACAAAATATGAAGTATTTTTTACTTTCATTTAGTTAAAACATTATGTTCCAGTACTTAAGCTCATGTGAAAAACTCTGTGGTTTGATGCAAAACATGCCATGCTCTGTGTTGTTTAACATATTTAGCTGTATATACCAGGGAATACATGCTGAAACACTGATCTCTTTTTGCATATTCATCTTTTAATCTTACACATACATTTCTTCAGTGCACAGCAAAACTTGCCCTTGCTTTTGCAATACTTTTGGAGCAGACTGTATTTCGTGCTCATCTCTTACACATTGTAGGTTCACTCTTAAGTCAGCAACATCCTTCATCACAGCATTAAGCAGCCCTAATAAGATGCACTTGGATTCTCTGAGGACTTCTGTTTTCTTCTTATTTTTATTATTTTTGTTTAGCCATCGTGAGCTTTTCCACAGAGGTCAAGGAAACATGATTAGAAAGACAAATTCTTTCTTTTTTTGGCTATTCAGCTACAATTCTGGCCCTCATTTCTTAGTCTACAGCCAGTACAACCTGACTACAGAGAAGCAGCAGAAAATCAGTGGACAGACTACAGGGTAGATGGCTGCCCCTCCCTGAGCCTGTTCCTGCTGGAGGTGTCTTCCTGTTAAAAGGGAGTTCTTCCTTCCCACAGTCGCCAAGTGCTTGTTCATAGGGGATTGTCTGATTGTTGGGCTTTTCTCTTTAATAATGTAGGGTTTTTACCTTACAGTGTAAATTGCCTTGATGTGACTTTTGTTTTAAATTGGTGCTATATAAATAAAACTGAAATGAATTGAATTATACAGACAGAATTTCTATTGTTTATATACTGTAGATATTTGTATAGTTCTTCTGTAGGCTTACAGACTATTTGAGTCATTTTAGACTGCAAGCCACATTTACCTATACATTAAGGTTGACTAAATGCATTTTGAAGTGTACTAAATTTTAAGCATTGAATGACTGATCAACTTAAGATGTATGTCTTTGGATTATGGGAGGAAGTTGGAGTCTTACAAAGCATAGGGGGAAACTTGCAAACTGTACACAGAAAGGCCCCAGCTGACTCTTTGATCCAAACCCAGAACCTTCTGTGAGGTGAAAGTGCTGACCACTACACCACTGCGCCACACTGCAGAACACATAGTATTCTGGACTAGCTGTCAAACTAATGAACTCCTGTATGGATATCAATGGTCAGCAGAGAATGACCGCTGAAGTGCCTCCCTGGCATTTCTTTTAGCTCTGCCCCCATTTCTAAAAGTGTGATGGATTCACCTTCTTTTTGCTGCGGTAGTTGAATTCCTTTAATTTCATTAGCATCAGCTTAGTTAGCCAATTGTGATCATCTATAATCAACATTTTACCCAATATTTTTTTAGAAATGGGGTTGCACACTTACTAAAAGACTGGAGTTTTACGGCCATTTTCACAAATGAACTTCAGACAGTGTCCGGAGATTCATGTCTTTTCTTGACCCAAATGTGGACAGACACTTGGCTGAGGTTAGGAAGGATTTAATTGTCAGCAAGGAAGAATAATTTGCATCACAAAAACACTCTCTGATTTCCTCAGGGGCACGTGAGGTCCAAGAATGAGGTTCTCAGTGGCTGTGAGTCCAGTTTATCTCGATTTCCCCTGGCAGTGATAGCATCCTTGGAGTGAGTGGGCCAGGCAGCTCCTCAGGCGACAGGTGGTGATCTAAACATGATAGGAGAACATACGGTAAGCAGCAGAACTTGGCAGCATGGCATGAAGCAAAGACTTGGCCAGAGCTTACAACTTGATGAGTAGCTTAA
>VUQH01034219.1:17975-38208 GCA_015106775.1 Etroplus canarensis
GCTTAACATTTGGGCAGAGACTGGAGGGAACTGCTGGGCTTAAGTAGCACCGGTGATGATGATGGTTCCCAGGTGTGCCAGCATGCCCTGCCTTAGCCACACCTTCACCCGAAGAGCTAAACACAGTGGTTACCAAGACCCAACCCAGACACAAAAGAGGAAAGAAAGAGCCAAGAGAGTAGAAAAGATAGAGGGACAGGCCACTCAGGACCTGGAGGGCAGGTTCTCACAACTGGTTTAGGTAAAGTGGTGCACCTGTGTAGTGCATGCAGCAGGTAGGAATACATGACACGCTGGCTCTGGACAATCACACTTGCTGTGGACAACAGTGCTGGGCAACACCTCTTAATCCATAAATTCAGGTGTTTTGCTCAGTCCCATGGTGTAGAGGTATATAAAGGTGTATAAAATCCAGCACCAAACCATGCAGCCTGCCTTTACCAACAGAATCAGAATCAGAATACTTTATTAATACCAGGGGGGGATCGTATTGTGTTACAGACACTTAATCATATATAAATAAACATAAATTAGAAAGGCAGTAGATATAAATTAGCGAGGTAAGAAATTTGATAAAAATAAATAAATAAACCTGTCTATATAAATTGCCTTACATAGCATAAATAAATCACTGTGTACAGTATGAATATTTACAATATGAAAATGTCAAGGGATGACAGGGAGGAGTTGTACAGTTAGTCTGATGTCCACAGGTAGGAATTTCCTGTGGCGTTCTGTGGAGCATCGAGGTGGAATGAGTCTGCTGTTGAATGTGCTCCTGTGTCTGTCCAACACATCATGGAGAGGCTGTGAAGGATTGGCCAGTATTGTCCTTAACTTGGACAGTGTCCTCCTCTCTGATACCACTGTCAGAGTCCAGTTCCACACCCACGACGTTACTGACCTTGTGGATCAGTTTGTTGAGTCTGTTGGTGTCCACTACTTTCAGTCTGCTGCCGCAGCACACATAGAGGATGGAACTAGCTACTACAGACTCAGAAAACTTCCTGAGAATCATTCGGCAGATACTGAAGGACCTAAGTCATATAGAGACGGATCTGACCCTTTTTGTAGATGTCTTCTGTGTGTTAAATAAAGTCCAGTTTATTGTCAGTGTGAACGCCGAGGTATTTGTAGTCCTCCACTATCTCCACACAGATCCCATTGATGGTCACTGGTGTTTCTGTCCTTCTCATGTCCACACCCAACTATATATCCCACGATCAACTGTAAGTGATATTTTTCCAAAGTGGAAGCATTTAGGAACCACAGAAACTCGTGAAGTGTCATGAAGTCATGAAGTGGCAGACCACACAGTCACTCTGCTGACTCAGTACCTGCAGTTACAAACCTCCTCTGGGATTGACATCAACACAAAAACTGTGAGTCAGGAGCTTCATGGTATGGAGCGGGAGCAAATAAGCCTTACATCACCAAGCACAATGCCAAACATCTGATGGAGAGCTGTAAAGAACACCACCACTGGACTCTGGACGGTGGTAATATGTTCTTTGGAGTAATGGATCAAACCTCACTATCTAGCAGTCTGATGGAAGAGTCTGGTTTTGGAAAATGCCAGGAGAACGTTACCTGCCTGACTGCCCTGTGCCAGCTGTAATGTTTGTATGGGGATAATGTCACAGGGTTGTTTTCCTGGGGTTAACTTGGGGCCCTTAGTTCCAGTGAAGGGAAATCGTAATGCTTCATATTTCAGACAATTCTATGTTTCCAACTTTGTGGGGAAGGCCCTCGTTCTAACATGACTGTGCTCCAGTGAACAAAGCAAACTCCACAGAGGCATGGTTGGATGAGTTTGCTGTGGAAGAACTTAACTGGACCACACAGAGCCCTGACCTCAATGCCATCCAGCACCTCTGGGATGAACTAGAACAGAGACAGTGAGGTGGGTTCTCACATCCAACATCAGTGTCTGACCTTACAAATGTTCTTCTGAATCAATGGCCAAAACCCCCCATAGACTCACTCCAAAATCTTCCCAGAAGAGTGGAAGCTGTTACAGCTGCAAAAGAGGAACCAACTTCATATTGATGCCTATGGATTTAGAATGGGTGTCATTAAAGCTCCTGTAATTGCAATGTGTAGGTAACCCAGTACTTTTGTCCATACAGTGTACCTGCACAGTTCTCATGATTCAGCCAAGTCAGACCTTTGTGTTCCCACAATTCAAAATTCAGGATCCAGTTTGTTGTCATGCTGTGTTTGGAACAGATGACTCTATAAGGAAATCTGTGACCAGCTGACATCAGATCCCTTTTAGCTGGGTTTTGCATGGGGATTGAGACAGAGGCAGTGTACTCAGCATCATAAGGTCATGGTTTGTTTTCATTTCCTCCTGACACAACAGTCACACTGAGAACAGCGCAGCTCTAAGTTTGATCTTATATTAATGTCTTAATGACTATTAAATAGATCATCAAAACATTAGCTTTGGATTTTCTTAATTCTAAGAAGATATATTGTAATAATTATCTGACCTTTCAAGGTGGTTTTTTATTGATGCAAATGTTTGTGCAGATGCAAATGTCTTCTTCTGACTCATCTTTAAGATGTGGGTGATCTGTTGTTCTTTCATTTAAAAATACAACATGAACAAAGAATGGAAAATTACCTAATTGGTACAAAAAGTAGTTTAATACCTAACTTTTTTCTACAGTCAGGTATATAATGTACTTTTTAGTGATACCAAATGGTTTCATTTCCTCTTGTGATGTTAAGGCTCATTTAGGGTACTGCATTGGGACCACGTTGGCAGCACAGAGGGAGCTATGGACCGGTTGTCTACATGCTGCAGCCGTTTACTGTCACCAGGGGGCAGTGTCACAAATAACTGGCCTGTGGGCTGCTCTTGTTTGCTGTTGTTGGTCCTTCAGCCAGCTGCAGCAAAGATCGGAGTTATAACAAGCACAGAGATGAAGTGCAACACAGTGTTTAAAACTACGTAAAGTATCCACTACAGCCTCTTTGTGCTGATTTGTTTAATCTTTGATGTTTTTTCGGGTTTTTCTCTCTAACTGGGAACTCCACTGTCACTCCACAAATCAGCATTCAGCCTTACGTTGAGTTATCCACATTGAGTTACAGATAGTTGACGGCAATGGCTCAGTGTGTCGGAGGACTCGTTTGGGAGCCGGAGGGTTGCTGAGGGCTGCTGGCTGCCCAGAACTGGACCCGGTGGCTGTCCAAGACCCGCCGGTTCAGGACCTCACCCTGGACCCATACGCACCCCCCACCCCCCCCACTCCCCGAGCATTGCCCTTGAGCAAGGTACCAAACCCCTTACATTGCTCCCTGGTGCCAGTAATAGGCAGCCTCACTTGCCGACCTCCCTCAATGCATGCCGCATGCAAAAAGTGTGCATGCATTCTATCCGTAGGAATGTCGGTGGTTTGAGTTTCCCCAGCTGTGGATTAATAAAGTTGTTGTTTGGGGGGACTGGCTGCACGTTTGCATTCTCCTCGGACATGTGCGCTGTACCATAAATCCCACATCAGATGTTCAGGCTGCTTATCAATAGAGGAAGAGTTCTCCGTTTTTGAGGATGGCCCTGGCAAATCACACCAGTTTACTGAAATTGTGGTGAATGGACTGGTGCTTTTGTGGCGCTTTTCTGCTTTAGCTGAGCACTCAAAAGGCTTTTTACTATAAACTTCATTCACCCATTTATAAAGCTCTTTAATCTACGCCTTTAAGCATCGGGAGCAATGTGAGGCACTTCGGCACGTACAGTGGAGAAGCCAGGGATCAAGCTTCCTGTTGGAAGACGACGCGCTCTACCTCCTGAGCCATAGCTGCCCTGGTATATAGACTTTAGTCAAATATGATCTTTTCTGCTATGATAGATATTGGGAAGACTGTTTTCTTTAGTGTGACTGGAGCTATAAATTAATGATGGGAACAAGCTGATATAAACAGTCAAATGAGCTCCATTTTAACATCATCAGTTGTTCAGTCAAAGCCTGTGTCAGCAGAGAAAAGCCCTGCTGAGATATCTGTAAAAGCCTAAATCCATGATAATCACCGAAACAATCATCTGCAGTCAGATGCTGTTGTCACGCCTCTTCTCTGACACTTACCCTCCTGTCCTCCTTTAACCCGGTCCTACCCATCATCTCATTCCCTCTTCGTTTTTCTTTACTGAAGTGTTGAGAAACCTTTCTGTCTGCATAATAAATGGAAAACAACAACAGGGACACATCAGTGAACATGAGGAAATGCACAGAGCTCCATGTAAAAATGCACATTTTTTTGGTTGCACCGCTTACAATAATTACAGTTTTGTGCAAATGTCTTGAGCCACCCCTCATTTCTGTGTATTTTCCTTCCAAGGAGCCAGATTTACTTGGCTGTCTTCAAGATTAGTTCTTCGGGCTTTCTGTGGCTCTGTCATTGATTTTCTTTGAACACTGGCTACTTTTTCACTCATATTTGGTAAAGACCTTGTACCTGACCATTTTCACATTTTTTCTTTAAGCCACCTAACACTGAATTATAAATCATTCAAGCATGAAAACGTACCCAACACAAGGGATGAGCCAGTGTTGTGTCGACACATATCAGACAACTTAGCAAAGAACCAATTTTAAATGGGAGCTTTAGGCTCTTTCTTACTAGCAGCCTGAAGCAAAAACATATCATTGGTTCCCATTTTTTTAGTTTAATCTATGAAAAATTCCAAGGAGAACAGAGTTTGACAGACATGAAATAGCATTTTTGCACCAACGAGGTGATTCCCAAAGAGCCAGTAGCTAAAAAGAACACTCAAAGCTAAAAAACACTCTGGACAACACATGTTGTCCAGAGTGTTTTTGATCAAAATGAGGAAACTGGATGAATTTCAGGATAAAGAAGAGGTGACATCCTAAAAACACTATCTACAATAGTTGAACAGTATCTGAAAGCCATGTCTGTAAGAAATAGGAAAAAAGAGTGGGAAAATATCCAGCAAGGACCTGACAATATGCACAGAGGAGGAGCAATAAAACAATGAGCACCTACAGTCATCAGTAAAACACGGAGGAGGCTCTATCATGGTTTGGGGTTGCATTTCAGCCAGTGGTGTTGCAAATCTTGTCAAAATGGATGAAATTTTGAATGCAGAAAAGTACCATCAGATTTTGATCTGCCATGTAATACTATCTGGAAAGCAGCTGGTTAGCAATGCCTTTCTTTTTCAGCATGACAGCGATCCCCAAACATTCTGCCAATGCAGTAAAATCCTAACTGGACAGAAAAAATATGCAGTGGAACACTATCAGTCATGGACTGGCCTGAACCTCAACATTATTAAGGCAGTGTGAGATCATCAACAGAGAATGGAACAAAAGGCAGCCATCATCCATAGAAGGGCTTTGGAATGTCATTCAAGAAGCCTGGAGAACTATTTTTGAAAACTACTTAAAATAAAAAGCTTGAATAAGAGATTTCAGGCCCTGTTGAAGAATAAAAGTGGTCATACCAAATACTGACTTTAAAGTTGGTTAGAATTATACAAACTCTATTTTTTGCTTATATGCTTTATTGTGTCTCTGCTGCAGACCCATGATGTTTTCGGGTTGTCCCTCTGTGTGTCACATATTTTGTTACCATTGTAGGAACTGACTAAGCTGCTGGATCTTTAGCCAACTTTGTGTGGTTAATAACTATGATGGGTAGAAGAGCTTATAATATTTATTAATATTTATGAAAGTCTTGTTACCGTTGTAGAAGCTGACTGGGCTGCTGGATCCTTGCCAATACTTGTATAGTTAATCACTAGGATGGGTAGAAGAACTGAGAACAACAGAGATTAACGGATGTATGGTCAAAGTCACAGGGGTAGTCAATGATAATCTCATTACCTGACTGACTGGTCTCCTTGATCCTTGCCAATGCTTGTATGGTGACTCATCATGATGGGTAAAAGAACTGATAACATTTTTGAGGTCAAGGGATCAAACGTTAAGGCCACAGGAGGGCCTCAATGCAACAGGTCTTTACCAATATACGAGCTAACTGGGCTGCAGGATCCTCATCAATATTTTTAAGGTTAATTACAGTGATAGACAAAGAAATGTCAAAGGTCAAGGTAAAATGCAACTTCAGTATAAATATAATTTCTGTAGGAGCTGACTTAGTTTTAAGTTCTTTATCAAAATTTGTGTGGCTACTCACTGTAATAGGTATGATGGGTGGAAAAAATTAAAAGCCACAAGAGTAGCTGATTTGTTGGCTGGATCTTTTTCAAACTTAACTTGGTTAAACCCTATGATGAGTAGAAGATCTCATAACAGTTATGAGATTGTGGGGTCAAAAGTCAAGGTGACACAGGGTCAGATTCAAGGAGGAGGCATACCGACTGAGTTCCAGGCATTTCATTGTTAATGACATAGATTCCCTTAAGAGTTTTATATACATTTATTTTTGCACATTTCATTGAATTGTTGCACCTATTCTATTTTCTTAACAAAACACAGAAATGAGGGGTGGCTCAAGACTTTTCACAGGACAGTATGGGAGTTTTAAAAAAATGCTTGAAGTGTATAGAATGAGGTGTTGTATGAATACATGGTTAAAATATGGCCTGGACTCTAAAGTGCTTTGAATGGTTGGAAAGACTGTAAAAACGCAGTGCTAACATATTGTTACCCAATCATTCAAATCAAAGCCACCCTGCTAGGGGCTTGCAAGGCAGCATGCACACATACGATCACGGTGGCACTCTACAGGACAACTGCAAAATAATGTGACTGTATCCGTGCAAAACTAAGACTCGCATTAACACTGCTGCTTTGATACTGCCACACCGACAGTTTGTAAGCATCTGATTCCAGTATGCTCCCTCATCCTGCTGTCAAGCCCTGCTATCAAATAGTCATGGTCACTCCGAACAAAAGCTGCTCACTATTTTCCACAGTTGAGTGGGAGCCAGTGGTCACTCGTGTCCTGTGACACAAGCTTGTCACGGCATCCTGACACTGCTTTAGACATGGCCTGTCCGGCTGGTCATGGGAAGACAGCTTGGCTCCGTTCAACACACTGCAGGCTTTGTACAAAAAACATGGATCAGTTATGAGGAACCTATCACTGTGAATCAGCTCCTGTGTCCACAGCATAAGGGATTTATTCAGTGTGGGTATTCTTTCAACACAGCCTTTGACAGTGTGGAAGACCCCTGGTTGTGCTGCGGTGGCGGAACACAGCCATACAGATTGAGAGGGGAATACCACTCAGTTTGTACAGCACAGAGCAGCAGGTCTAAATATATCTGTTTGATTCCGGTCTACAAAGCAGCTCTGGCTTCTGCATGATAGACCTTCTGCCTTTATCATGACTGACTGCTGAGTGTTTTGTACCGCATGTACAGTGGGAGAACAAAAAGAGTATAAATACCACGCTACAAAGGCGCTTTAAACTTTGAAGTATGTAAAGAAATTATAATGACAATGGCACAGCTGCACTGGCTGGTCACATGATGGTGTTAGCTGTATGTGTCAGCTTGAAGAGATTTGTCAGTGATTGCTTGTATATGTTCTCGAAGTAGCTTGCAGTGTTAGTATGCAGGGGTGATTAGTTTTAAGCGTAGAACAGATGGTCCCTAAAAAAATCTAAACTATCTCATACTTTGCTCCATGATGTTCCCATGGCAACAACATGATGGACATCACAGCCAAAACAGCAGCTCAAATTAGCAGACATATACTCCAGTTTGTAGTTAATCTGTTTTTTTTTTTGTCAGTGTCTCAGCTACATCACTTTTTGGCTTGAAGATTTGTTTTATTGTACAGTGTTGTGCAAAAGTCTTGAGCCACCCCTCAGTATTTTTTATAATTTTCGAGGAAAATGGGAAATAGGTGCAATGATTTATTAAAACATCTGCAATCGCTGCCTTTCTGTCAAGATGATCCCTGCTGTTTTGGGGAGGACTGAAAGTGTTCCACTGTGTGCTTTTCTGTCCAGGTAGGCTTACTGCACTGGTAATGTGTTCATTGTCAGGCTGAAAAACGAAGCAATCGCCAACCAGATGCGTCCCAGATGGTATTGCATTGTGGATCCAAATCTGATGGTACTTTTCTGCATTCATAATTCCACCCATTATGGAGATTCCCAAAACCACCGGCTGGAAATGCAGCCTGAAACCATGACAGAGCCTCCACCATGCCTTACAGATGGCTGTAGACACACACTGTTATACCTCTCTCCTGTACATCCTCTGTACATCCTGATGACAATTTGAACCAAACATTTCAAATTTGGATTCATCACTCCATAAGGCCTGTTGTAATGAACTCCCAGTTGACTTCTTGTGTAATTTTGCATTCCTTAGCCTTTTTATCACCATTTCTCTTCCTTAAGAATGGCTTCTTGACAGCCACCCTTCCACTGAGACCATTTCTGATGAGGCTTCAAGTGAACAGCAAATGGATTAAGGAAAGGGCCAGATGCATTTCTCAGGCCCTATATTTGGTTTTTGCTGGATTTTTTTCCTATTTCTTAAAGGACAGAAACTTTTTATCTGCTGAAGATAGACATTTGTTGAGTTTCCTCAAAATTTTTAAGAACACACTGCACACTAGCCTGAGATATGGCTAGAATTGAGCTGATAAGTCTTTGGGAATCACCTTCTTGGTGCAAAAATAGTATTTTATGTCTATCAAATGGTGCCATTTTACTGTAGAGACTAGAATACTCTGTTATTAAAAGTAATGCGGTTTGAATCTTATTTATCTGACAAACTCCAGTTGGTGCATGTAAACGAGGAGTCTTCCTCACATACAAAAGTTAGTCATAGTGATACTGAAAAACTAGTTTATGCATTTATGGCTTCTAGGCTTGATTATTGTAGTTCATTGCTATCTGGCTGTTCTAAAAGCTCCCTAAAAATCTTCAGTTGAGCCAAAAAGCTGCACTAAGAGTACTGACAGGGACTAGAAAGGGAGAGATCATATTTCCTCTATATTGACTTCTCTTCATTGGCTCCCTGTTAAGTCCAGAATTGAATTTAAAATGCTTCTACTCACTTACAAAGTCTTGAACAGTCAAGGCCCCATCCTATCTTAAAGACCTCATTGTACCATATTTTCCCATTAGAGCACTTCTCTCTCAGAGTGCAGACCTACTTGTGGTTCCTAAAGTTTTTCAAAGTAGAATGGGAGGCAGAGCCTTCAGCTATCAGGCCCCTCTCCTGTGGAACCAGCTCCCAGTTTGTATTCAGGAGACAGACACCCTCTCTACATTTAAGATTAGACTTAAAAGTTTCCTGTTTAATAAAGCTTATAGTTAGGGCTTAGTTATGCTGCAATAGGTTTAGGCTGCTGGGGGGCTTCTTATGATGTGCTGGGCATTTCTTCTCCACAGACCTCTTTTGACTCCCCATGCATTTATTTGTTACTGCTGCATGTCATTAAATGTTGTCTTCTCTCTCCCATAGTCTTTGTCTCTCTTTGCTCCCCTTTCTGTCTTCTCTGTCCCCTCACCCCCAACTGGTCGAGGCAGACGGCTGCCCCTCCCTGAGCCTGGTTTTGCCAGAGGTTTCTTCCTGTTAAAAGGGAGTTCTTCCTTCTCACAGTTGCCAAGTGCTTGCTCATAGGGAATCATCTGATTGTTGGGGTTTTCTCTCTAACTCTGTAGAGCTTTTACTTTCACAACATGTTGCAACAGTGTCATAGCCTGGTAATTGCTTCAAAATGTCCATAAATGCATCCTAATCTTTTCTAACCAAATCAGGCTGATTTGGCCATTTTTTCTTTTAATGAAGTGCCACGAATATTAATGAAGCAGCTGTGAGGTAGGTATTTGTACAAAGGTCACAAATACCTTCTAACATGTCATTTTCTTTGGGGTCAGCACATTTTGAACCTTTATTGTGACCACTCCGTAGTGGTTAACAAGGAGTCCTAAATGCATCATAACTATTTTTTTTCCTTTTATTTTCTGAAAACTGCTCTCCAGAGATCATTAATAATCATTTATAATCATTAATAATTTCATGCTGTGTTGATTCAAAATCAAAGTGGGGGTTCACCCTAAATGCCACACACTGATCCTTTAATCTTATATCAAGTCCAGCATTCTCACTAAAAATACCACTCAGTCTTCACGCGTTTATGGTCATTTTTTATTAAAAATTAAAAAAAAATACCTTAAAATGAACATGATACTAATAGCTTAGTGACAACATGCTACACACACTGCTGCTCTTGTAGTGTAATGACATGAACCGCAACAAGAGTGACAACATATGCCAAACCCAATCAGCACAGCTGATTAGCTTCTGGATATTCACACAGTGCCACTTGTTTACATATAGAGCTAGCTGTTTCATATTTTTCACCCACTGCTCTAAATGCTCACAGTGACAGATCTGGCAGAAATGGTAATATGGCTCTTCTCATGCATCTGTGGTAATGAGATGAGCTGGGATTTGCTACAGTCTGTGGCTTCTGCTGCTGCCATGATCGTTTTTGTCACCAGCTAAGCCTCCCATTGATTAAGGCCGTGAACAAGCCCAGCCAAGCTGCTTCGCTCGCTTCGGCTGGCATATGTCAATCCTTGTGTGACTCTGCATGAGATTTTTTTTTTCCCCGTTGTCATCAATGCTCAACATAGAAGGTTCAGTGATGTTGTAGCAGACATGAAGGTGACAGTCCAAATTAAAGCTTGTTTTTTAATTTTTTAAATAGACAGAAATGTTGTCAGATGAATAAATGGCTCTCTTGGTGCATTCAAGGGCTGATTGATAGGACACAGTAATGATTCAACCTCTGGCCCACTCACGAAAGCTTTCATATTAGCTTTTCTAAATGCTCCGTGACTGCAGAGGCTTTCAGAGTGGGACTGATATGGCATTATGCTTCAATCCTGCAAATTTAAACTCTGTCGGAAAAACAGAGTCGAATAATTTACATTCTACAGTTTTTTTTTTGGTGTTGTTTTCATGGTACTTTTTTTAGCTCATTGATTTGAGTTAAAGCAACTGATTAAAAGCTGATTAAAGAAAGAATGAATAAAACATGAGTTCAAGTGAATGAAAGAGTGGTCATTCAGTGTCATCTCTAATCCCTGGGAATCCCACTTTTTTTGTTCTCCTGCCCTTCACAGCCCACATTCCTCAGCCAGGACCAATTTGAAAGACAAAAGTGTGACCCCCCTCCTCCACTTAATGCACTCAGTAAGACATCATGTACTGCCTCTGACAACATACCCATCACATTTTTTGAGTTTTTAAAGGCTGCTAATAAAATTGGATGTTTTCCCTCTACATTTTGATAGTTCTGTATCAATCAGTGCCTGTTGATTCACACAATGATACTTTTTCATTTAATTATATTAACCTGAATTTTCCAGGGGGAGAAATCCAAGGCAGGCCACCCTGTAGCCACCATTTAGGGACCAAAGTAAAGGGAAAGAAGGGATTGGTTCATGATCCTGAAAATACATGTTCTGTGAAGCATGGTGGGGGTTGTGTCATGGCTTGGGCTTGCATAGTTACTTCTGAAAATGGTTCATTTTTATTGACAATGTAACTCATGATGTTAGTAGCAGTATGATGGCAGAATGAATAAACACACTGTTTGCCAATTCATGGGGAAATGAATCAAAACTAACCAACAAATAATAAAAAGCAAAAAGAACAATAATAATAACAACAAGAAAGTTGTTGGGGTCATGGGTTCATTGGTTTGATGCATGTTATTCTATTCTAATAATTACATTCACTTTAAAAACTGGGTAGTTTGATACAAAATATATTTTCTGTGTTGTTTATCATATCTAGATGTAAATACCAGAGAAAAAGCTAAAACTGGGATCTCTCTTCTTGGATCTCACACAGAAATGTATTCAGTGCACAGCAGAAACTAATTAATTGGCCTTGCTGTTCCAAGGGACTGCATGAAGAAAGCACAGTTATTTGCCTCTAAATTCTGGTGACAGGTGACTTGTCCATGCTGTACCCCGCATCTTACCCCATGTCAGATGGGAAAGGCTCCAGCCCCCCATGACCCTAAATTGGATAAGCTGAAGACAATGGATGAATGGATGGATGGATGGATGGATGGATGGATGGATGGATGGATAGAGTGAAATATAAATTAGCAGATAAAAGAAATGCTTAAATCACAAATACCTCACAAGTGTATTTGAGTACAGTACTTTAGTTAAAGGATTAAATTCAGAGGAACAATGTAAGTTGAGAAACAAAGTTAAAGAGGCAAGGCTGAGATGGTTTGGACATGTTCAGAGGAGGGATGGTGGACATAGTGGACAAAGGATGTTGAAGATGGAGCTGCCAGGCAGGAGGAGAAGAGGAAGACCACAGAGAAGGTTGATGGATGTAGTGAAGGAGAACATGCAGAGGGTTGGTGTGAGGGAAGAGGATGCAAGGGATAGGGTGAGATGGAAGCAGATGATCTGCTGTGGCGACCCCTAACGGGAGCAGCTGAAAGAAGAAGAAGAAGATAGTGAAAGGATTAAATTCAGTAGAATTACTGTGGCATAACAATACTTAATTTAAAATCATGATTCCTGTTGGCCTGTGGGATACCCAGGTAGTTGTATGCCTTCTGGCAATCCTACCCTTCTAGTCTGGTTCACCTTCCCTCTCTGCCACCATTCAGTCATACTTATCCAGTCTGAATCAGTGAGTCAAAGTTTCACTCACTCCTGATGAACAGCTTAATGTCATCCAGGTACAGGAGGTTAATGATGGTTAGTCCACTCCTGAATTGATATTGGTAGACACTCTATGATGAGCTGGCTGATGGGGTGGAGGACTATGCAGCCATGTGCAGAACCCCACTGCTGTACTTGATGGTGACTTGTGGAATTTCTTTGGAGTTGCCCTCTAGTGTTGTCTTCTACAGTCACACTGAGCTCCTGATGAAGGATATCAGCACCTTCATAGCCTTGTATAGTGCCGAGCACTTCAGTATCTATGTGTACTGCTTAACCCTTCTCGTAGCCAGTCCGGTGCTCATGTTGGTCTGCCTGGTCTTAGAGTCTTGGTGTTCCATCAACAAGTAGCTGATGCTTTGACCCTCTCATATTGTTACCAATGTCCTTTGGAGCTGCACTCATGTGTTGACTCCTGTGACTTTTCACCTTGGTTGCTATGATGCCTGAGAGAAGCTTTCATGTTGTGGAGTGGCAGATAATTGACTTGTAGTCTGAAGGGTTTTGTATCCTTGCAGGGATCCTTTGTTAGTCAGTCTGAGTGAGTACCTGTTGTTAATGGCCCATTTATTTGTTACTCATGGAGAATGCAGTTAGCTTCTTCAGCCATTTGGCCTGGATCATGGCATGGATGGAGTCTTCACTTGATCCATCTATCTTAGCTAAATATAGACTAATTTACAACCTTCCTTTCTTTTCAAAAGTTCTTGACAGAGTTGTGGTGAAATAGCTATGTGATCACTTGCAGATGATTGGTTTATTCGAAGAGTTCCAGTCAGTTTATCACAGCATAGAAAGAGCAAAGGTTACTAATGATCTTCTTACGGTGTCTGACACTGGACTTGCCAATAGCACTGACAACAACATTTTATGACAGAGATGAGAATACACTGTTGGTGTTTAAGGGAATGCATTGTGCTGGTTTAACTCTTATTATTCGTCTGAATGTGTGTAAGTAAACAAGGAGTGAGGAAACACAGCAGGGAGCAGCAGCACACACCAGAACGATCCTATGAAGAAGAACGCGACCAGGGGATGAGCTAAGGAAACTAAATGTGTATTAAAACTAGAATGATCTACCTTCAAGGTAGGCTTAACAACCTGGCGGGTGTTTAGGGGAACAGCCAGCTCTTAAATACTGCAGGACTTGGTGATGACGATAATGAACAGGTGTGTATTCAACACAGCTGATGCTGCCATGCCCCCAAGGAGACAAATCCCATAGGGCCACAAAGGAAAGAGGTAGAGAAAGAGAGAAGAAGGGAGGGGGGCACTAACCTCTGGGGACCATGACAGTCCAGCTCTACCTTTGCTGACTGCTTCTTGTGCTGGGAGGTTGCTCAGGTCACTTGGCTTTAGTGTTTTGTGATACCCTCTTAACACACGTCCTTAATGTTATACCCAATGTTTCTGGGATAACTGTGGCAGTGGTATATATATATATAAGGTCACTCATTTCTGTTATACTGGCAGTGGGGATGGTGAGTACAACTGTGTTAATATCTACAAGCATCTCTTCATTATGTCCACACTGCTCAGTATTGTTCCCTGTAAACACCTCATATGTCGTAATGCAGTTAGTTCCTTGTATTGTGTTGCCAAACAGTTGAAAATTACTCACCCCAAGTTGGAATGTGACAATTTTGTAAGATTTTAAAGGCTCCAGGCCGCACATTAGCAGTAATTTCACAAGACGCTTAAAATTGGAGCATGTTTTCAGACAGTCTTTACATTTGCAGGTTCTTTGTTTAGTTGTAAACGTGAAAAGTGCCTCACATCAAATGAACGAAAAGAGGATAAGAAGTGTCCTGGACTCACACGGCACAGCTGGTCAATGACGTGTGAAGTGCGTGTTACTGCTGGGGTGTTGTTTTAGAAAGTTACAGATAATGGGACACAAACAGCTTCAGGCCAAACATCTAAGAGGTTTTGGGATGTTCTGAGACTTTCCAGTGATCCAGCATGCATGTTGGATCATGATTCCAGCTTAAAAAAAATATGTGTGGAGATACAAAGAGACTCTGTCAGAATATTTACTTCTACTGAGGCAACTCTTGGTACAAACTCCACCTTAGTACAATAGAAGCGAATCAAGTTTATTTTTTGTTGCTCAAAGCTCTGAAAGATGCCATTTAAAAGACAACAGCAATGTGCCGTTCCAGAAAATCCTCAGACCTCACTGTGAACAGTTTTCTGTGTAACTGTTTTCTACTGAACAACATAATTTTCCTGGGAAGACAGATCGCGTGTGTTCTTCTACCACAGTTGTGTGCCAGCTATATTTTACAATGAGTGAATGCCATGCCAAGAGATCATTCATACTTTACCGCACTTCAGTTAGCTACAGTTTAACTCTGTTATTGTTATGCTATGAAGGACTAAATGAATCAGAGAAACTCACAAGGTACTCATGGAGCAGATAACGGCTTGCATACAGATTTGTTGAACACATAAGAGATATGGATTGAATTGTATTTATAAGCAGTTGTTCTTGACAGCTTCTTGCAAAAACAAAATTGGCTGGAACATTGACTGACTGCTCATGACCGAGTGTGAAGTGCAGTGAACAGTAAGAGTGTGAAGGCTGACGTGGTGCTGATGTCCCTTTTAGATATCTGCACTGAAATTTTTCTCCAACCAAAACCAGCCGAGAATCAACAGTGTCTCTTTGCTCTCTCTTCTCTCTCCTCTCACCCCTCACCCCCAACCAGTCGAGGCAGACGGCTGCCCCTCCCTGAGCCTGGTTCTGCCAGAGGTCTCTTCCTGTTAAAAGGGAAAGGAAACACTGTAGGGTCTTTACCTTACAGTGTAAAGCACCTTTCACTCTTGCCGCTATCTGTCGCAAAGCACTCCTGACACTCTTCTCCACCCACTCCACCCTGCCTGCACTCTCTTCTTCACCACTCTTGTGCTCTGTCCCTTGCTTTGAATGGTTAATCCCAGGTATTGAAACTCATCCACCTTCAGTACCGCTACTGCTTGCATCTTAACCCAAAGAACTGTCACTTACTGGATGGTTTTCTGTTTTTCAGAGCTTTCTCTGTAAACCATAGTGATGGTTGTGAGTAAAATCCCAGTAAATCAGCCATTTCTGAAACACTTCAACCAGCCGTTCTGGCAATGGCATCCATACCACAGTTCAAAGTCACTTAAATCCCCCCTTTTCCCATTCTGATGTGCAGTTTGAACTTTAGCAGGTTGTCTTGACCGTGTCTGCATGCCTAAATGCATTCAGTTGCTGCCATGTCACTGACTGATTACATATTTGCATAACAAGCAGCTCAACAGGTACAGGTATGAAGTATCTAATAAAGTTATGAAGCAGCAGCTGTACTGATTTCAGTGTAAATCAAATGTGAGCACCATCATTTAGAATACAATATAACATCGTTCAGTGTATTAAAACAAATTAATCAAATTAACTTACAAACCATTTGCTCTGTAACTCCAGTGACTGAAAATTAACCTAAATGTGGCAATAACATGGGAGAGCGAAACCTAGAGAGTGGATGATTGCTACCAAGTTATTATTTCCATTGTGTGGTTGTGTGGTTGAGGATATGGCCATTACATTGCCACAAGTATTACTTGTTTTAGAGTGCTTACCTAAGCATTGCACAATGGCACCAATGAACAGATTTTTCTTACAGTCAGCCATGTGTTCATTAATCATAAGTGTGATACAAACATGTTCACCACTGCATGTTGTGTGTTTGATGATCTAAGTGATGTTACTGTCCTCGGTGTCACATTAAGTGCTTGTTATTGCAGCAGCATTTTGCCTCCCTCTGTCCAATTCACTGGATTAGTTCTAATCTATTAACCTGAGCTGTGAAATTCACAACACAGTGTTAGACTGATGACCAACTGCATGACCTAATGTTAGCTAACTGCTGCAAATTGCCTGTTTTTTCACACTTCTTGCTTGGCTGACATGCCTGTTAGAGTGGAAAAACAAAAATATGTGATACATTAGTGGATAACTTGCACTTAGTTTGACCCAGTCACCTCTCGAGCCCTCATTTTCTACTTAAATTCCTCTTCCAGCTTTGTCACTTGCATAAATTTTAAGCTACTTATGCTAACAATACCTAGAAAGTTTTCTTACTGATACACTTCACTGAAGCTGTATATATCCACAGTGATACATGTCATTTAGTCATTTTTGAACTAAATGACATGGAGAATTTTCTAACATTTCAAATAATAAACAAATGTTTTCTTTCTATTTACAGTCTCCTTCAAAAGTATTGGAACAGGAAGGCCAATTAATTGTTTTTCTGTGCACTAAAGACATTTGTGTGTGAGATCAGAAGGTGAATATCAAAGAGAGCTCAGAGTTTCAGCTTTTCTTCCCTGCTATTTACATCTAGATATGTTAAACAATATAGAATATAACACATTTTGTATCAAACCACACAGTTTTTCACATGAGCTAAAGGACCAGAATTTCAATTAGGTGAGAGATAAAAATAATCTCTTGCTCTGAATAACTGCATGAAGCCTGCGACCCACAGACTCCACCAGATTTCTTTTTTCTTCATTGGTTCTGCCTTTCCAGGTTTTTACCACACCATCTTTTAGTTGTTTTTGGTTTTGTGGCATTTGTCCCTTCAGTCTTCTCTATAGGAGGTAAAATGCATGTTCAGTGGGGTTAAGATCTGGTGATTGACCAAAACCTTCTATTCCCCGACAATGAAGCCCATTGTTGAGGTGGCAGTGTGTTTTGGATCATTGTCTTGCTGCATGATAAAGTTACTGCTGATTAGTTTTGATGCATTTCTTTATAAATTGTCAGACGACATGTTTTTGTAGACTTATTCATTGATTCTGCTATGACCATCATGATTAAAAAAAAGATGATTGCGTCTGTTCCAGAAGCAGCCATCTAAACCCAAACCACGACACAACCTCCACCATGCTTCACAGATGAGCTTGTATGTGTAGGATCATGAGCAGATCCCTTCTTTCTCCAAACTTCGGCCTTTCTATCACTTTTGTCGAGGTTCATCTTTGTCTCATCAGTCCATAAGACTTTGTTCCAGAACTGTTGAGGCTCATCTCTGTCCGTTTTTTCATATTCCAATCTGGTTTGAGATTTTCACTGCTGATGAGTTGTTTACATCTTGCACTGTGGCCTCTGTATTGTTGCTCTCTCAGTCTCCTTTGAACAGTGGACTGTGATATTTCCACCCCTGCTCTTTGGAGTTTGTTCACAGTGTTTGGGGTTTTACTTACTTCTCTCATCATTTGTCTGTCATCAGTTGTTGTTTACCTTGGACGGTTCAGTGTCTGTTGCTTAGTACACTGGTGGTTTCCTTCCTACCAAATTGTGGTATTGGCAATCCCAAATGTTTTTGAAATACCTCTGATGGATTTCCCCACTTTTCTCAGGTTCAGAATGGCAGCTCTCTGGTCTTCATGTTGGTCTGCACTTCTTAACTTCAAATGCAGTCTGACAGGTGAAAGCCAAAGCTTAAACTGAGAGTAGATATCCAGGGCTACTTGATGATTAAACGATCAATCTTATATGACTTACCTGGGTCAAAAGCAACACCATTGCTGGTCATGTTCCAATACGTTGGCTTACTTGAAAACCTTTGCGGTTTGATACAGAATGTGTTCTGTTCTGTGATCTTTAACATATCTAAACCAGGGAACAAAAGCTGAAATTCTGATTTCTCTCCTCATATTCATCTTTTGATCTCACTCACAAATGCAGCGCACAGCAAAAACAAACTGATTGGCCTTCTTGTTCCAGTAGTTTTTGGAAATGACCGAAATGACTGTAAATGACAATAATGTGCCCAAATGTTAACATGAAAAGATAAGTGACGACCAAGCGATGAGACTTTAACTGTATGGAAAAAAAAAGAGAAACAGCCCTGGGGTTTCACTATCATGGGCCTAATGGTGCCTCAAACAACTGTGTAGAGCATCTTTTCTGCTCTGTTTTTGGCAGTCATTTCAAGTTCCATTGTTTTCTTTTAGATGAACAATTTTATTTTATCACAATGAAATGGTACGGTTTTAGTCGATCATAAACCCTGACGTCATCTCCAGGGTCAAAACTGGTCACAGTATGAAGGCAAAAACTCAGCCGTAGATGGCGAGACGCTGATGTTGTTTCCACGTAGAACAGAGATTAGATCGTCTCTTCCAGCATGAGGAATATAGATCAGATTACATAACAGACCGCCACACAACATCTTTTCCACAGACACAGACTGCTGTTATCGTCGCCTCAGCAATTTAAGGATATCTACATCTAAATTCAGTCTCATTTGTTGTCTGGTGAACTTAACACATCAGACTATTACAATCATCACTTCTCTGACCCCAGTGTCAGCAGTACAAACCCAGTGATGCTACTGTTTATGGTTTCTTGGTTTGTTTATTAGGCTGTGGTTCAGGAGGTAAGCGCGAGTTGTCTTACCATCCAGAGGTTGGTGGTTCAGTCAACGGCTCCTTCAGCTGACATGCCCAACATTCCTTGGGCAAAACACTGGACCCCAAAATAGCTCTCAATGCTTCCATCAGGAGTCTGAATGTCTGTGTGGTGGTTAAATCTTAACTAAACAGTATAGAATACAGTGTTGTGTGTATCGGTAATTTGGGGTTCAATTTCTTCTCATTCTTTATATCAAGAATGATTGGCTCATTTCATTGAAACCAATAAAGAGATAGTAGGAAAAATAATTGAACACAATCTTTTACTTGCTAAAAGGTCTAACAAGCAGCATTCAAGAAATACCTCAATCCAGTGCCGGTTCAACTTTAATTTTGGAACAATTTTAACCATGACTGGACACGAACAAAAAACCAACACCCTACTGTTGTGGAATGTATCTCTCAGCTACCAGCAACAAGCCAATTATGGCCTTCATACCCAAGAAACACGAAGCCTGTCACATTGTCACACCAACACAAGTGTAGCCTCCAGTTTGTGCAACATTGTGCATAAGTAAAACCACTGACAGAAAAAAGCTCTTTAAATTTTATTTTCTTGCAGTATCACCAGTCTTTTGAAAACTGTCTTTTAAATCAGGTTTGATTGTTGAGTCTGTGCTTCTTCTTCTTGCTCCCATTAGAGGTCGCCACAGCAGATCATCTGCCTCCATCTCACCCTATCCCTTGCATCCTCTTCCCTCACATCAACCCTCTGCATGTCCTCCTTCACTACATCCATCAATCTTCTCTGCCTGGCAGCTCCATCCTCAACATCCTTTGTCCAATATGTCCACTATCCCTCCTCTGAACATGTCCAAACCATCTCAGCCTTGCCTCTCTGACTTTGTCTCCAAACTTCTTAAATTGCACTGTCCCTCTGATGTACTCATTTCTTATCCTGTCCATGCTGGTCACTCCCAGGGAAAATCTCAACATCTTCAATTCTTCCACCTCCAGCTCCACCTCCTGTCTTTTTGTCAGTGCCACCGCCGTCTCCAAACCATACATCATGACAGGACTTACTCCTGTGTTGTCTGTCACAAAGCACCCCTTTGGATGGTTGATCCCAAGTATTTAAACTCATCCACCTTCACCACCTCTACTCCTTGTATCT
>VUQH01034223.1:0-11216 GCA_015106775.1 Etroplus canarensis
AAAAAAAAAAAAATCCCTCACTTCCAGCTCCGTTTGAAGCAACATACACCTCAAGATTATAAAGATGATAAAAATCTAAAATCTGCTACAGTCAGTCATAAAATCACAGCATGGCACACTGGTTTACAAAAGTCAAGAGCATCTGACATGCTTAAAAAAAAAGCTAGAAAATACAAGATGAAATGAGAACTCACTGTTACATCCGATGCTAGCCTACATCTGCAAAAACAGTTTGCGCTTTTAACAATAAAGCTGGGGCTGAAGTTGCTAACCTGAACCCCGACACGCACAAAACAAAGCTCTGTCAGTCTCCTCGCTGCATCACAGCAAAGCAGTAACCCACATTTACTGAGGCCAATATAAAACAGTTCAGCCTACTGACCAGCAGAGGGCAGCATCAGCTTTAAAGCCAAAGCTGCTGGTTTGAGGAGGAAACTGAAGCAGCAGAGTGGAATAATCCTGAGCTGCTGGTTTGCATCTTACTGCAGTAAATGTACCCTCAGCTGCTCCCTTGTATTTTCCCCAAGGGATCGCCACAGCGGATTCACCCGCTGCCTTTTTTCTTTAGCTGCTTTCAGACGGCGGCTCAGGGCCCAGGGACGCCGGAGCTCATCCACAGGTTCTGTATGCAACAGTACAAATATCACAATGGATTCTGTTTGTTCTACTTTTATTAAAAGGTTCAAAACTTATTTATCTGACAGATTCCAATTTGTGTGTGTAAATGAGGAGTCTTCCTCACACACTAAAGTTAGTCATGCAGTACCACAGGGTTCTGTGCTGGGACCAATACTTTTTATGCTATACATGCTTGCTTTAGGAAATATTGTTAGAAAACATAAAAAGTATTGGTCCCAGTACAGAACCCTGTGGTACTGCACTGCATATATTAGCAATGCTATACAGATGATACCCAGCTATATTTCTCCATGAAGCCAGATGATTCAAATCAATAAGCTGAACTACAGGCATGTCTTGAAGACAAAGACCTGGATGGCCTGTAATTTTCTACTTTTAAATTCAGACAAAACTGAGGTTATTGTATTTGACCCTAAAAATCTCAGAAACAGTCTAACCAGATACTTGCTCTCCTGTGGAACCAGCCCCCAGTTTGTATTCAGAAACAGACACCCTCTCTACATTTAAGATCAGGCTTCAAAACTTTCCTTTTTGATAAAGCTTATAGTTAGTGTTAGTTATGCTGCAGTAGGTTTAGGCTGCTGGGGGTTTTTTTTTATGATGTGTTGGGCATTTCTTCTCCACCCACCTCTTTTCACGCCCCATGCATTTATTTGTTACTGCTGCATGTCATTAAATGTTTTCTTTCCCCAGTCACCCCCAACCAGTCAAGGCAGATGGCTGCCGCTCCCTGAGCCTGGTTCTGGTCTCTTCCTGTTAAAAGAGAGTTCTTCCTTCCCACAGTCCCCAAGTGCTTGCTCATCCCTAATACCTTACAGTGTGAAGCGCCTTGAAGTGACTTTTCTTGTGAATTGGCGCCACAAGAATAAAACTGAAATTGAACTGAATTGCTACATCACCGGGCAATTTCTGGAGGAGCTGCGGTGCGATTGTAGCTACTAGCGGGCTCGGTCTGTGACTCGCTCGAGAGAGCAAAGGAAAAGATCTGCTTCGATCCGGTCCTCCGACACGAAATTGCTCGACCACTTTATCAGCTGCACTTTGCGAAATTTTCTTAAACAACACAAAAAACTGGAAAACATAACCCAACTCAACGCCGCCGAGCTGGTTGATTCAGTGGGCTGTGACAACCAGAGTGGAAGGCGATGCGCTCCAAGGAATCATAATAATAATACTGGGATTTATTACTTTGTAACAATCCCACTAATGATAGAAACAAAAACATTAAAAGCAACTCATATAAATCAAACTAAAAGCCTTCATGGGTAGCACGGTGGCACAGAGGCTAGCACTGTTGCCTCACAGCAAGAGGGCCTGGGTTCAAATCCAACAGTGGGCTACCCTAGGACCCTCGGGGTGGCGTGTGCATGTTCTCCCCGTGCTTGCGTGGGTTCCCTCTGGGTGCTCTGGCATCCAAAGTCAAAGACATGCAAAGGGGGCTAGGTAAACTGGCCGTGAGGTGGGGGGAAACAAAAATCTGTCGACAATAGGCCTTGCCCGTGTGTCGACGGTACCCCACTTCAATATGACAAACAAAACTGGAAGTCCCTTTATCTACATGTGACCGGCAGAGCACAACGAACACAAATAAACTTCAAAATATAGACACACAACAGCGATGAGATCTCAGCAGCACTCCCTTATAGTGACGTTTCCCAGCAGTCCCACTTCTTCCCCTGTCCTCCACAGTCTCATTGTCGGCCATGTTGTCAGGCCGTCTGTACAGAGGACTGGAAAAAAAAAAAACAAGACAAAAATGGGAAGGTGGTGGTGGAGGAGGGGGCGTCAGGTTTCCCTTTCAAGTGCGTTGATGTGGAGCTAGACCAGAATTCGGAGGAGGAAGGACAGGGCGGCTCCTATGGACAGACCCAGAGCCAAGAAGAAGGTCATCAGGGCTCCTGCGGTCTCCACATCTTTAGGCTCCACCAACCTGATGGCAGACGACACATTCAGTTATCTTTAAAAAGCGCACAGTGGTTTCAGCTTCACTACATTTATCACAGAGAACAAAGCTTTTAAACACACAAGGAACTTTAAAAAAAAAAAAAAAACCCAAAAAAACAGGGAATCAACTTGCACTGGCCACTTCATTAGATACACCTGCCTCAATCCTTGGTGGCTGAGAGTCGACGAGGTGCTGGAAACGTACCCTCACGCTGACACGATAACATCACGCAGTCGCTGCAGATTTTTCGGCTGCCCGTCCATGAAGCGACACTCGTGCTCCGCCACATCCCGAAGACCTGCCGACTGCGGAGGCCATCTGGGTACAGTGACCTCATCGTCATGTTCAAGGAGCCAGACTGAGAGGATGTGAGCCTTGTGACACGGTGCGTTATCCTGCTGTCAGCAGCCATCGGAAGATGGGATGCCCTCCTTTCTCTCTTCTCTCTCCCCTCACCTGGTTCTGCTGGAGGTCTCTTCCTGTTAAAAGGGAGTTCTTCCTTCCCACAGTCGCCGAGTGCTACTCATGGAGGATCGTCTGATTGTTGGTGCTTTCTCTCTAATACTGTATTGGCTTTATCTTACCTTGCATGTCTTTGTACTGTGGGAGGAAGCTGGAGCACCCAGAGGGAGACCACCAGCAGCAGCCTGAACTGTTGATACAGTGGAGAACAGAAGGGGGCAGCTGAAGGCAGACAGAGGCGTTGAGACGATGCTGTCGGTTTGTTCCTGGTGCACAGGCGGGTCTTGGTTGCATAAGAAAGCAACTGAAGACTTCCACGTTTTGCAAAAACTCCTGTTACGCAACAGGTCCGCGTTCCAGGAAGCAGGTTTAACAAACTGACTCCGCCCAAAAACGCTCCAAATCCAGACAGGCTGATCAGTTACTTCAATCGTCACCAGGGGAGCTCCGATACACCATGGCAACGGGCAAATAAAGAGCAGCGCCTCTGTTTTAATTCAGCGGACTGAGGAATGTGAACACTGTCAGCGTGGACCAGGAGGTTTACCTTAAAGAGTCATTTTAATCAGCCTGGCCCACTCAGTCATTAATTTACTGCTCAAAAAAATTAGGGGAACGCTTCAATCGCACCGCATTAGATCTTGATGAATGAAACATTCAAGTTAAAAATCTTTCCTTGCTTGCCATTATAAGATTAAATTGATGAAGTTTATTAAATATTACATTTTAAAAGGACTAATAAATGATAAATCATTCAGATTTTTGGGGAACTATCTATATTGGCATTTCTCCACAAGGGGTCGCCACAGTGGATTAATCTGCATTGGTAATTTGGCAGAGGTTTCACACCGGACGCCCTTCCTGACGCAACCCTCCACGGTGAGAGGGGCTTGTGTCCCCACCTGGAATCGAACCAGGGACCTTTTCGGAGCCTACAGCTCTGGTTATAAATCTGTGACGTAATCGCCGTCTCCGTCCTGCTAAATACAAAAATAGCAGACTAATGTCTGACTGGGATTTCTACGTTTCCAGCACAAACGCGTTCAGATCGATCTCCTCCGTTATCCGCTCGGTTTGCGACTTCACCAATAACAAGCCGTAACATGAACACGGTTTAAAATAATCACGGCTCTGACGGCCTGCGCTGAGCACGCTGGTACTTACTGTGGCGCGTAGGACATGGACAGGCAGACGAAGTACCCGCTGGACAGAGAGAAGAGAATCATGATGGCGGTGAAGACGGCATCGTGACGGAAGAAAACAGGAAGGTAGGCGCGACTCTGCACGTTACAGAGCATCAGCAGAGGGATGAACACCACCCTGGCGATAACCAGCGCCGGAAAGAGGCGAGACTCTTTACGGGGCTGCGGAGGAGAGGACGAGGCAGGGGGACAAGTGAGTCTCACGCAGACTTAACCGCTCCACTCGTACAACAGGAAGTGCTTCATAAAAAACGGACAACTTACCCAGCGTATCTTTGTGGTGACCGTCCGGCCGAGCCAGTCGCCAAGGTTGAATATCAGGAAGCAGCACACGGAGATAAAGAATCGCTCTGAAGACGGAACGAACACAGAGACACGTGGTGAGCGCTGGCCGCAGCACAGACCGCATCCGACCGCCGGCCACCAGTCTTACCCCATTTTCCCCCGATTGAGCTTTTCACATCCACAGTGACGGCAGGGAACACAGACAGAGTGACGGTGAACACAAACGTCACGCAGAACGCCATCACCCAAATCTGAAAACGCACAGACAAGCGTTTTTGAAACAGTCAGCTAAACCGCTTCAGCTCAAACAGTTACCTCTCTGGAGCTCAGAGAGTCTGACTGGAACTCAAACCCAGTCGACAGTTTTACCTTTTTCAACACCTCGATGACCGAGGCCTTGGCCTGCCCCCTCTCGACCTGCTCCAGCGGCAGGAAGGCCTGCTTGGTCCCGTCTGAACTGGACTCGATCGCGTCCTCATCCTGGCCGCCGGCCCTGGCTGCACCGCCGGTCACCGATCCATTAGCGTGCCCGTTCAGCTTGCCGTTTTCCACCGTGCTGGTCTCTACAATTGAACGCGTGGTTAAATCCCTGTACACCACCACAGGAGATTTTAAATCAAACGGTAACGCAGACTTTCAGCGTGAACTCAACAAAAGATTCGCAACAACTGTTTAGAAATCACCCCCCCCCGCCCCCAACCACCATTTTCAGAGGCTTCAGAATTCATCCCGTTACTCCTAACTGCAGTCAAGTCGTCAATAAACACCAGTGACCCGATTCCACTGGCAGCCACGCGTGCCCATGCCGTGACACTGCCTCCACCATGCCTGACAGGTGAGGTGGTGTGCTTCGGACCTCACGCTCTTTTAGACGTTTTCTGGCAAATCTTAACCTGCTCTTCCTGCTCTTGAGTTGCTCTAAACCCACTCACGAAGGCGTCTCCGAAATGCAGACTAAGACAGTGACGCCTCCTTGGGAGTGGGCTAGACTTGGCTGGATGTGGTGAAGGGTGAAGGAAAGCATCCTGTGATCATCCACGGTCTTCCAGGCTGACCTAATCAGTTGTTCTTCTGAAGAATGTTCCAGCTTGCTGTTTTGGTCACCCCTGCACTTTCTGCTATCTCTCTGATAAGTCTGTTTGGATTTTTCAGCCTAATGATATCCTCCCTCGCTTGCATCCTCTGAGCTCCTGTGAAAAGCTGTGAAATTACAAGTTCAACTCGAGATAATCCATCTGCTCGTTCTGTCACAGCTTAACAAGGAAACGGGCATCAAACTCCTGGTCAGTCTTATTACTTCTGAGCCTCTGTGCATAAAAATGGCTCTAATTCCTCAACAGTTTGTGCAGTTCTTTAGTCAAACCCCTTGAATTAAAGCACTTTGATCACATCCTGACTGTTGGCTACAAAACGTGTCACTGTCCAAAAACTTAAGGACCTAACTATGTGCAGAGCATCATTTATGAAAACATAGCTGAGTGATCTGGGACTAAGTGGACCATCACAAATGGAAGGAGCCTGTGCGAGTCTAACAGGCCTCATCTTTGTCTGGCACGGTCTAATTGGATAAATGGAGGGTCAACTGGCCTAATGAGATAATGTTCCCCTGAATCGATTTGATTCAGCCAGACTGCGGAGGACAGAATTGTGAACTCCGCAGGAAAGCAAACAGACATCCCCCAAAGTGTCGCAGTAATGTTTGATTAATTTAAAGGCTGCTGCTGCTAAAGAGTCGCTCTTCAAGAGGCGAATACGTGGCGAAAAGAGCGAGTGTCCCTGTGGGGGAAACAAATTCAGAGCGCATCCCACCTCTCAGCAGCTTGTCTGTGGTGTCTGCCTCATACTGGCTGCCTTTGTTCAGGTGGAACTGAGCGAACTCCTGCGTGGAAACACGAACAACACAAACAAGGTCAAACAGCCGGAACACAAACTGAAATATCAGAAACAAGGAACACAGCCTAGGGTGAAGACTTTTGTAATCCTGTTTAGACTCGAGACCTTTTAAAGCTGCTGCCCTGGCTTTCAGCTGCTAAAGTGCTCGCTTGTGGCTGGCTGTAAAAGCCAATCGCTCTTCAGACTAATGTTAAAACGGCTAGCTTCACTATATGGGCAGAAGTATTGGGCCACACCTCTTAATCATTGAATTTAGGTGTTTGTTTCCGTTTCATTGCCACAGGTGAATATTATGAAGCCCTCAGTCTGCCTTTACAAGCATCTGTGAAAAAATGGGTCTCTAAATCTGATTGAGCTATTGTACAATTGTACTGGACAATTCTATGCTTCCAAGCTTTGTGGGAACAGTTCTGGGGAAGGCCCTTTTCTGCGCCAGCGTGACTGCACCCCAGCGCACGCAGCAAGGTAAATTTGGCTGAGCTTGACTGGCCCACATAGAGCCCTGACCTCAACCCCATTCACCTACGTGCTCTTCTGGATGACCGGGCAGAAATCCCCCCCAGACCCCACTCCAACATCTTGTAGACACTGGGACCTGTTATAGCTGCAGAGCTATAACTCCATCAGTCTACAGACTCAGAACGGGATGTCACAGAAGCTCCTGTATGTGCAATGTGTAGGCGGCCCAATACTTTTGTCCATATTGCTCATGTGTGTCTGTGTCTAGCACCGACGCTTAGAATAGTTAGTCAGATGCATTGTGGGTAACGTAGTTACGCAGAGATGGAAGCTGACTGACCAGGCGTGGCAGCAGCAGGTAGCAGAAGAGTGTGACCAGCGTTCCCACGCATGGCGTGATGAAGTAACCCAAAGCCGCCGTCTCAGAGTCTGTATCACCTGGGCAACAAACACACACAGATGAGTCAGCACTGAAGCATTCTGGGAGGGAAATATGAGAACAGACTGGCCTGGTGCGGGCTGCATTATTTGAATGGATAGCAAGGCATTGTTCGCCGTGTGGTGTCATGCTGCTCCACAATGATGTGGTAACAGATGTTCTCTGTTGCCAAGCAACTGAGGAAGAGGCGCCCGCTGGTGGTTTGTGTGGGTGTGGGTGACTCACTGGCTATGGCTAGCAGCATGGCGAGGGCGGCGAAGGTCCCGGCGAGGCCCTGGCCGCTCATGAAGATGGCGCCGTACTTCTGAGGCAGCAGCCCGACGAGCCCGAACAGACTGCCCTGCAGCACGGCACCGAACGCTGTGGGGGGGTGGGGATGAGGAGGACGGCGCTTTTATTGTAGTACCTTATCGCTCAAACGCACAAGCTCATACAAACACGCAGAGACTTACAGTTGATGAACCAGATAGTAGCCATGGTGACAGAGAAGAAGTGGTCTTCGTCCATGGGCACTTTGACCAGCACTGCCGTGAGGACGAAGAGCAGCAGGATAAAAACGAGGCTGCCCGCGATACGCGCCGCCTCCGATATCCTGAAACACAACCGGTGAACGCCCGCGTCAGAGAAAGCACGAAAGCAGGATGACCAGGTTGCTCACGCGGGCGCTGAGAACAGAGAGCAACGCGCGTTTGAAAGAAGAGGGTCACTGACCTCTGGTAGAGGATGGAGTTGAGCAGGGTGAACAGCAGCAGGGGCAGCTGGGACAGCAGGGTCATCCAGTTGTTGAAGTAGTAATCTTTGGGAGTCACCACTGTGCCGTTGCTCCATTCTGTTGTGTTTAGTCGACGATTGAAGTACTGCAAAACCCAGAGGAAACATCACGGGAATGAGACTGTAAGCATCACCAAACACATTCAATACACCAAATGGACAAAAGTATTGGGCCACCAACACATCACATCTACAAGACCTTTTACGACATCACATTCTAAAGCTATAGGCATTAATCTGGAGCTGTAACAGCTTCCACTCTTCTGGGAAGGCTTTCTACGAGATGTTGGGAGTTTGTCTGTGGGAATTTTTTGCTCGTTCATCCGGAAGAGACACAGGCATAGCATGCAATCTCTGTTCTAGTCCATCCCAAAGGTGATGGATGGGGTTGATGTCAGGACTCTGTGCGGGCCAGTCGAGTTTATTTCATGCCAAACTCATCCAGCCACGCCCGTAGAGAAAATGGCCTTCCCCAAACTGTTCCCGCAAAGTTGGAAGCATAGAATTGTCCAAAATGTATCGGTAAGCTGAAGCATTAAGATGTCCCTACAGTAGAACTGAAGCCCCATAGCATTATCCCCCCTCTACCAAACTTTAAAATTAAAGGTCGGTAATGTTCTCCTGGCATGTTTCAAACCCAAACTCAGATACTGAGGTGAGGTTTGTCACTCCACACAACACGTTTCCACCGCTCCATCAGACACACTGTGCCTGGTGATGTAAGGATTGCATGCAGCTATCTGGCCGAAGAAACCCGTGCCATGGAGTTACCCAGCATATAGCTGTTACCCCAATCTTAATGCAAGAGGGGGTTTGGAACTTTGCAGTTACTGAGTCAGGTGAGCGCCGGAGACTTTTCCACACTATGTGCCTCCACACTCGACAACCCCCTCTTTGTAACTTGGTGGCTGAGCTGCTGTGGTTCCTCAAGCACTTGTTGCACTGGTGCCATCCAATTACCACTCTGGAATCCAGTGAGCTCTTTAAAACATCTACTCTTTATTCTTTTTATCCTTCTTCTGAATAATTAAGAGGTGTGGCCAAGTACTTTTATCCATATTGTGTACTTCCTCTCATTCAAAAGTTAAACTTTTAGATTAAACCTCCAACCCCGGAGATCCAGACGAGCCTGATGCTGCTGAGACCTACACGCGTCGTGATGTTCTCGCTCGTACGCCTTCACCCTCCCTCTGCGAGCAGCTGACTGAGCTGTCCGTACTTTGAGTGGAAACTGAAGTGCGTGTCGCGCCCCTGAAGTGTATTTAGCATGCATGTGAAAAGATGCTGACGCCACGATTTGTCTATACATAGTTCCCACATGACATCGCGGCAAAGGAGCGGCCGCCATTGCTATAGGCAAGCTGCAGGCATTCAGGAAACTTGAGGAAACATTGCCAACCCAACCATTAACAAACTGATTGCATTGCCGCCAGTGATTTGCCAACACAAGATAGTGGTACACATCTTTGCCCCATTCCACTGGTGGTGATCGATGCCGTTTTGACAGGCTATTATCAGCAATACCAGGACTATGCCGGGAATGCAACGGGAATTGCGCGTGACAAACGGCAGATCAACGTCAGTTCAATAAAACGTCTTTCATCAGCGGGTAATCGGTTGAACACGGCAGTGCGAGCGGCACAACCGGGCGTTCATCCTGAACGCCGCGGCAACGTAAATGCCGGCCTTTTGACGGGACTATAACGGCAATAGATCATCAGGAACCCAATTTTCAGCCGTTTCCATCGGGAACGCTAAATCGGCACGGTTTGCCATAATCGGTGCTATTACGGCTCCAATGGAATGGGGGTCATAGTACTGAATTGGTGGCAATGCTGAAACTTCATGGTTCAGCTTTTCCTTTGCTAACGAGTATGGATCCACACCTATTACGCAGATTTTCTCATCGTAACTCTTTCTATCCTCCATACTTAATGATTCTACATAGTCTCTCTCCTTTTGCCTTTGCATGAATTTGATCACAAGTCAAATCCGACATCAAAACAGTTTCAGATTCACGGGGGAGATAATCAGCAGTGTGTGTAAACAAGCACAGCTTGCCAACAAAGATGGCATGGCTAAGGAGGTCATGTGACCAAAAAGCATGTCTGCGGGAACTATGTATGGACAGACTCTTGTGGTCATGACCTATTAAGACCCTCAACCCAGACTGCAAAACACACCCGACTTTAACAAATTACTGCAACCTCTTGCAACAAGGCTCGTGACACACGCTCAAGAATTTTATTATAGAAAAGCTTTGAATTCAACGTTTTTTTGAGCCTGGTTCTGCTGGAGGGAGTTCTTCTTTCCCACAGTCGCCAAGTGCTTGCTCATAAGGGATGGTCTGATTGTTGGGAGTTTTCTCTCTAGGTGTGACGCGCCTTGAGGTGACTTTTGCTGTGAATTGGAACTACGTACATAAAACTGGATTGTAAAGTTCTTACCTGTGACGCCGTCATAAAGAAATTCCACGGCAGCAGCGTTCCCAGGCCCAGAATGAAGAAGATGATTCCCACCCTGTAATGCCTGCACATGAGAAGAAGAGATGGAGCTGTCGGTCACCGCCTGCAGCAAACTATTTTTAGAAAGCGCACAGAAACTGCGGTCGAGAGCAAACAGCGGGAAGTGAAAGTCTCTGTGCCGTTTCTGTCATTTATTTTTTTTTAACTCACCGGTCCTTAGGAGCAGCCGTTTGTCCCATCATCCTGATGTCGGAGGTTCTGCAACAGGAGAGAGAACGGGTCAGACACATCCCCCAGCGCCAGAAAACACGGCGTATGTTTGTTCCCCTCTTGCCGAGGTTTCGCTACTTAGTAATGCAGGAATGTGTTTAAATACCGGCCAAAAGTAACCGCCTCCAAAGACGACGCCGGGTCACGTGTTTGAATCTATCATGAAGCCACTTTACTTTGACTTTTCTGTGTCACGTGAAGCACGACAGTGAACCAACTTATGTAACAGCCTGTAGCTGGAGCGGCGGGGAATGACAGGAGCACACAGGTCTGGTTAAATGCCTCGGCAAAGCGGTGCTTCAAAGATTTTCAATAAAAGGTTTCAGAAACGGCGCCCGAGGCTGGGAACACATTCAGTCCCCCCCCCCCCCCCCCCCCCCCCCCCG
>VUQH01034223.1:11236-22680 GCA_015106775.1 Etroplus canarensis
ACTAATGGGTACATTAGTTTGACTCCACACACCCTGTGTACACATAAAACCCATGGCGCAGCCTCAGGCGGGGCTGACGGGTATTGGGCCTCTCGCTGGAACCGCTGTTTTCCATCACTCGCCGCAGGACGTGGTGTTTTTTTTAAACCCCCGGTACACATAACCAGAATGTCGATGCAGCAGTGCCTCACCCGGCTCACGAGCCAATCAGTTCACAGGCTTTGTGTCACAAGTTAAATAATTTCATCCCCCCCCCAATAGTGTTTATATTTATCCCCTCTTTATAAACAAACAAACAAAAACTGAGGTACGCAGTGAGAAAGTGGGGCAGCGGCGGAGGCTTGGTCTGACGGTGAATGGCTGGGAACCAGAGGATGTGGCGCTGGTTCAATACTCCAGGCACCAGAGGCCTGAGATTGAGCTAAAAATGCCGCATGATCTTTCTGACATCAAATTGCGGACCGGAAGTAGGAGGCGTGGCCTGTGGGCCGGGAGTTTGAGACCCCCTGCTTTAACCTGAACAGATGCGATGAACTTGCATTTACACAGAAACTTTCTAGAGTCCTGGTAGAGCAGTGGTTCACGTATAAGCCTCACAAGCACAAGGTCCCTGGTTCAAGCACCATGAAGAAAGGGCATCCGGTGTAAAACCTATGCCAAATTACCCATGCGCACCCTTGGGGGAAATCCAAGGGAGCAGCTGAAGGTACGGACCAATCAAAGCGCTTTATTCTATACACTTTATCTACCCGTCATCCCTGGACAATTTAGAACCTCCAGGTTAGTTTAGGAAGCCCACACACACACACACACACACACACACACACACACACACACACGGGTGACAAAAGTTGAGCTGACCCCTGCAGTGAGGGGACGCGACCTTATGCTGTGTGGGAATTTTGCTGGCACGGTTTGGGCGCACTTGCCTCCCAAATCAATACAGAGCTGTAATGAGCGCCCCGCCAGCCTAAATATAGGAGTTATGTTTTGGAAGAGTGGCGGCTCCATCCGCTCGCTCGAGCTCCAGACTCGGAAAATCACACTAAAGCCCGGCACGGCACGGCACCTTCCTAAGATGCCATGTGTTGGTTTTTCCTTACTTTTGTCTGCCGTCTGCGTTTGCGGGCCTTTCGGCCTCTGTATGCCTGGGGAGGTCACATGACGTCAAAGTCTACGTCTACATAAACACTTAGGTGGCAGATTTTCTACTCAAAGCGCTTTTTACCTCGAGCCTCGTTCAGTCAATCACACAGCACTTTATTCCACGCTTTTACATTTTACTACCGCACACGCTCACACTCCGATGGGCACGTTGGGAGCAACCTTGCCGGAAAACTTCGGCATGTGGACTAGAGCGGCTGGGGATTGAACCACCACCCTTCTGGTTGGGAAAACAACCCGCTCTGCCTCCTGAGCCGCCGCCGCTGCCGCCCTGAACTTTGCTCTACCAGAATCAGAATTAGAGACAGACGAGTGTGGGAAACGGACTTCCATTAGCGGATGAATCTGCCCAGTGACTGGGATTATATCCTCACCTTTTATTTCATTGGTCGAACCCTGACAGGCAAACTGTGGCTACGCTAACGTTCACTGCAGGCTCGAAGGACTTACTGTTGTTGGACTTGAGATCCCGGTGGATGACGGGGACGATTGCCTCGTCGTGCAGGTACAACATCCCTCGGGCTATCTGCACGGCCCAGTTGACCAGGACGTGCGGCGGGATGCGACGGCCCGCCAGCGCCCGGCTCAGCGCCCCGCCTGAGGCGTACTCCATGATCAGGCACAGGTTGGGCTCCTGCAGGCAGACGCCCTTCAGGGCGATGATGTTGGGGTGGGTGAGCATGGCGAACAGACGGGCCTCCTGCCTCACGTTCTGCGCCGTGACGCTGATGTCCTCGTCCGGGTCTTGGCGGGCGGCCTTCACCGCCACGAGCTCCTCTCTCCATGTACCACGATACACTTTCCCGAAGCCCCCGACCCCGATGACCTCCTCCAGGCTCAGCTCCCGGAAATCCACCTCCGCGGGTTCAAACTGGGCCACCACGTCCGGGCCCACGACGCCGCTGCCCTGAAGTTTCCCGTATCCGCTCGGCTTGAAGGAGCCGTAGTTGGACGGGAAGATGCCCACCTTGTTGTTGACCTTCCCTGCCCACCAGCCCTCATCCCCCGATATCTCAGAGTCCAGAGAGAGGACTTCCACCAGGTCACCTTTACGCAAGGTGAGCTCGTCTTTACAGGACGCCTCATAGTCAAACAAGGCTGTCCACACAGGGTTGGTGAAGTTCCCTTTTTGCGACTGTTCCAGATTCTTCCAGTTGGACAGCGGGCCGCGACTGAATATGTTCTTCAGCGGCTCCATGGAGCCAGGAGCAGACGTTCTGACCAGATCTGACTGAGCACCCCAAGGGGTTGAAAATAAAGTACAAAGGAGCACTTTATGGCGCCTCGCTCCCTTTCCTGTCTTTCCTGCTGGCTCATCAGGGACCAATGAAACGCGTTGGAGAGCTGGACCAGCGAGCGGGCTGCGGGAGAGGATTCAAAGGCATCCGAGGTGCGAGTGTCTTTCATTCGGCTTCGCGGTCCAACTCAAAGGCCTCCGTTCGAAGAATCAGAAAGACGGTGGCCGTCCCCGCTCAAGACGGTTCCCAACACATGCCGTAAGCTCAATATCATCCCACCGGCCTGCTGCGTCTCAGAAACCCTCTCAGATCACCTCATCGTGGCCGGTTCAGCTCTTCCCCCATTCAAAGCTGCCACCTGTTGACGTCTGATTTCCTCCTGTCGAGTCAGAAGAGTAGAACCTGTCACAAACCCTCCCAGCTGGGACCCAGGCCTCCCAGCACATCCAGGCGTCCCTCTGCAGTTTCTATGTATTTTTAGCCATTAAGTGCAGTGGCCACCACAAGCAGGAAGCGCCGAGGAGCGGAGAAGAATGGCAGGAAAGGAGCGTTCAAGTCCAGCCAGATTCAGCGCTGACCGCTCACTGAGCGCACAGCTCCGCCGCACCGCAACTTTGCGGCGCTTCCGCAGGAAATCCCGCATCTCATTGCGCCACCGTATCCGCGCTCTTTACCACTGGCCAAACTTTACGGCGACGTTAAAGCCGCTCGGGAGACCGCCGACTCTGTAACAGGAAGAGCGCTCCAGACCTGCTCCGCGGCGTCGCGTCTCCGCGGATCCCCGCTGAGGTTCAGCGCCCGGCCCGCTCCGGCTCGGCGTCCGAACGGCGGGACGGCTCCATATCGCGATAGCTTCACGTCGCTCTCCTCGTCCTCGGTCGGGGCTTCGCGGCTCGTCGGTTCCCTCGAACCACTTCTGCGTGTGCGCTCACGGGTCAGCGGTGGGAGGGTGGGGTTTCAAACTTTGTTCGCTCCCAACAGGAAAAGAGTCAGATGACAGGGCGGCGTCAAGCCGGACGCCGCGGCGCGGCGCACGCATCCGGTGCGAGCTTTCAAAATAAAACGGCTGGCTTCGCCGAAACAGTGCGAACACCCACTCTACAGGAGGTTGCCGCCTGTTAGCAACACATTTATTCTAACGGCTGAACTAACAGAAGAAAGTGGCGTCAGGTCTGCTTCTCTGACCCGTCTCTGTTATAGGGATTCCTCAGGCTTTTATTTTACGTTCACCGTTTTCCTGTGTCTTCGTCGCCACATCTGCGCTAGCTTTACCAAAACTTTCAGCCCTACAAAAACAACAGAGAGGAAGTTTTTGCTTTCAAATTAAAAGCATTTAATAAAACGACAACAGGTTATTACGGTGGCGAATTGGCCGTGATAGTCATTTAATAATGCGATCCTGACATAATTAAAAAAGAGTCACTTTTTCTTTTTTTATTTTAGATATCTGCTAGAGCTCAAGTTAAGTGGACTTTTATTTTGAAGTTCAGGGCAACCTTCTTGTTTTCCCACCTGATAAGGGTGGTGACAGGTGGAAAGGGAACCTGAGGAAAAGCAACTCATTCATTGTCCGATCCGAATACTGTCGCAAGCCAGTAACCTGATGTGTTCACTTTATTAGGTACACCCCGCTAGCACTGGGTTTGACACACACACACACCCCTCCCCCCTTGCGGCTTCAGGACCGCCGTAATCCTTTGCGGCACAGATTCAGCAAGGTGCCGAGATTTTGGTCTGGCACCAGCAACCGCGCCACGTTCAGCGCGCTTTATCAAGTCGCCTTTCTGACGCTCGGGTTGAACTTCAGCAGGCTGTCACGGCCGGCGTCTGCAAGTTTAAACGCGCCGAAGCTGGCTGATTGGCATTCACGAGAAGTTGAACAGGTGTACCTAATAAAGTGGCCAGCAAGCGTGTGTCACGTCTACTTTCCTTCACCATGAGCCTCCCATAGCTGTCTCCCGCATGTCAGCGATGCGCTGTGCGCGACCGAGCGGCGCTCTGTCTGATCAGGCAGCGCAGGAGCTCCACAGGTGCCTGACGCGTCTCCGTTGCCCCTCGGGGGCTGGAAGGAATCGTCTGCTTCTGATCGTGGATAAACGCAGGGAGGGAGGAGCACAAGAACCCGAGCGTCCGCACTGAAAGACAGGCTGAACCGGGAGACCAACGCGGAGGCTGCACACCAGAAAGGGGACGAGCCGGCTCCGTCTCCTAAGCGAGCTGAGATCCTTCAGTGTGAGCAGTAAAATGCTGGAGCTCTTCAGGCTGATTTCAGCAAGAGGGTCCTGGTTCAAATCCAACAGCTGGCCAGCTTAGGCCCCTCTATGTGGAGTTTGCATGTTCTCCCTGTGCTTGCGTGGGTTCTGTCCGGGTGCTCCGGCTTCCTCCCACAGTCCAAAGACATGGCTTGGGGGCTAATGGTTGTTTGTCTCAGTCTGACAGGCTGGCGACCTGTCCAGGGTGTGCCCTGCCTTTTGCCCCCCCCCCGGGGCGCCCATGGATAGGCTCCAGGGTGAACTGGAAAAGTGGAAGAAAATAAAATCAGGAGGATTTTCAGGCTCGTGTGCTGCCCTGCGTCAGATTTATTACGTGCAGGTGGTGCAGCGCTTAAGTAAAAGTTAGAATCCTACTTAAGTAGCGCACGAGTTATAACCAACATATATTTAAAGTACCCAAAAGTAAATGGCACGTTGCAGAATCATATCAGAATACTTCATTAATCCCAGGGGTCAAATTACTCACATTACAGGCACCCATTCAGTTAATATAAATATTAATAAGAGATCGCAGTACAGTTCAGAAGAAAAACTGTAACAAACTATGTTCAGTGTGTGTACTACAGTCTGGCAGTAAGTAAAAGTCCAGTTATTAAGGAGGGGGAGTAGTACAGTGATAATAGCCACAGGAGGAGTGACTAAACCAGCCAGACTCGACCCTCACATGGCCAGATGGCAGTGTAGGGACTGAAGTGTAAATCGCTCCACAGAACACGTTTCCACTCCATCTGACGCCTGGCTTTGTGCTCGGCGATGTGAGGCCTGCATGCAGCTGCTCGGCCATGAAGCTCCCGTCACACAGCTTTTGTGCTGATGTTAATGCCAGGGGAGGTCTGGAACGCTGGTGCTATTTGGTGAATACGCTGGCGTGCGTGGAATAAGTTACTGGTAAGTTTTGAATAAGTTGAGAGCACGCTGGTCTACGTCGCGGAAAAATTTTGAGCACGCACAAAATTTACGACGTGTGCCAGCGTATGGCTCATACGTCCCGCAGACGCCGGCCATAAGTTGTAGGTAAGTTACGCGATCGTTGTCACGCATTACTTGTAGGTCGCTCATGAGTAGAAATAGGTGGAGATATTTTTTAGCATACCCAAAACTTATTTCTAACCTATGTGTAACTTATATCAAACTTATCTCCAACACATACTGATGTATGTATAGTTGAAACCAGAAGTTTACAGACACTGTGTAAAAAGACAAACTTTTTTCTCACTGTCTGAAATTAAATCAGACTAAACTTCTCCTGTTTAGGTCAGTTAGGATTGCCAAAATTATTTCTATTTGCTAAATGCTGCAATAATGAGACAATATTTTAGAGAGATTTTTATTAATTTCTTGAAAGTCAGAAGTTTCCATACATTTCCTTAGTATTTGGTAGCAAACATTTGAACAGATGAACTTCTGACTTTGAAGAAATTAATAAAAATCTGTCTAAAATATTCTGTTTCTCATTATTGCAGCATTTAGCAAATAGAAATAATTTTGGCAATTCTACCTGACCTAAAACAGGAGAAGTTTAGTCTGATTTAATTTCAGACAGTGAGAAAAAAATGTTTGTGTCTTTTTAAACAGTGTACGTAAACTTCTGGTTTCAACTGTAATTTGCTCCCATTTCTTTAGTCGTATCTATGAAAAGTTTCAAAGATAACACAGTCTGACGGATGTTTATAAAATTGTATTTTTGCACCAGCAAGGTGATTCCCGAAGAGCTAGTAACCAAAAAATTGCATAGCTTACCACGATGTGGAGTGTGTCCTTTAAAAATTGGAGGAAATTGGACATGTGGAGGACAAAAGAGGTTAAAAAAAACTATATACAACAGATGAACAGTATCTGAAAATATTGGAAATTTGATGTAACTGAGAACGGAGAAAAATATCAATCCACCATGCAGCACCATCTGGAACGCATCTGAACGGCAGTGGCTTCGATTTTCAGTACGGCAATGATCCCTACCAACCCACTGGATACAAAAACACACAATGGAACACTGTCAGTCATGGACTGGCCTTCAAGGAGCCCAGACCTCAGCATTACTGAAGCAGGGTGGGATCATCTTGACAGAGAACAAAATTAAAGGCAGCCAACATCCAAAGAAGAGCTTTGGAATTTCCTTCAAGAAGCCTGGAGAGCTATTGCTGAAGACACTTTTTTTGTCTTATGTACTGTATTCCCATTTATGTGTGTGCATGTTTCAATAAATGCACCTATTTTCATTTTCCCAGCAAAACCCAAAACAAGAGGAGTGACTCAAGACTTTTCCCAGTACTGTGTAGAATTTAAGCAAGTAGTAAATGAGCATTATGTGTAGCCTAATGTAAACTTCTACCTAGTTTTTGAGGCCTAATCTGCAGCTGCTGGCAGCAACAACAGCATGTTCACAAACTATCACCATGTGGCTTTTAAGGTTGCCAGGCTGTAAATGACGCTTTGTGGAAATCCAGCTTTCTCACCAAACTCCGGCGTGCCTGTGTAGAGCTTCTCGGACAGGAAGCTGTGATCCCTGAAACTCTGCACGGTGTTTCCCATCGCGATGACGGACACCATCACCAGCCAGCTCCGCAGGACGTTCAGAAAGCGGCTCATCTCCTCCCTGATTGTGAGAAACACCTGTCAGAGAGGAAAAACTCTGCTGGACGCACAGCTCCGAAAGGCAACTCAATACAAAACGCCCCCTTATATAGCATGGATCAGAGGGATAAGCAGGTGTCCTAACACAAGACATGGAGACAACAGCTAGTAATACAACAGTAACTAATATGACATAACAGGCTAACGCTGCTCTAACAGTTCGATGCAATTAACTAACCTGTAATATCTTAAAATATCACTCGTAGTTCATATATTTACCTGCCTGCGTCAAGCAAATTACCACATTCCTGACAGAATACGGATATATTTGATGTTACAAAAAAGTGGGACTCAAGCCACCCGAGTTGGCGAGTCTTTCAATCTTGGCCCTTTGGGCTAACCAATAAGAACGCTGGAAAATGGCTCCAGTTAATCGTACCATAATTGTGATTGGCTTCTTCACGCGTTAGAGTAACTCCCATTTTTTTCCTCCAACCAATGCAACCGGGCAATCCAGTAGCGTGTAGACGTTGAGCTAGAGTGCGTTCAAACAAAGAGTAAATATGGAGCGAGAGAAGTATTCCCAGTGACACCTTTGTGAAGCGTCTGGGTTCTTATTTTGGAACACTCTCTAAATTAACTTTGCTTTCAGTGGCACAAAACTGCATCTATAGGATTACCTGTCAGATAATATAAAATAGGTTTGAAATTTAAATGACTTGGCTCTCAAATATGATATAACGAGCATTTTACACTGTAAATTATACCTCTAGGTGATCTTTGCTATCGTGGAAATACAGATTACAATTCAGGATTGTATGAATGTCAGTTCGCTCTCATATGAAAATATGTATAGATTTCAGGGGGGACGCATCGACATGGCCTCCAGTTAGGCTGATCAGATGTCTCTCTTATGTGGGATTGCACAGCATTTGTCCTCCTGTCCCACATCTTGAGACAATTTTCCACATTTTGACTGGCTCTGCAGGACGTGCACTTTTCCAAAGTTGGACTTTGGTTGGCTTTAACTTGATGCATGTGAAGAAAGCAGAGAAGGGAAGGTTAACCTTCAAATGCTATGCCCATCAAGGAAAGTTACACATCACCACAGGGCCACCTGTTTTGCAGATTATAGTGAACATGACGGAAGCTACCACATAGGAAATGAAGCAGCAATATGTACTGAGAAATGGAGTTTGTGTCTCTTTTGCTACAGTTATTTATCAGTATCGCACAAGGAAAATATGGCATGAATAGGGCAGGATATATGTGCCACAAGTGGCACTAAAAATTACTAATATTTTCAAATATGGGTTAAACAAAGGTATGCCAGTTCCTGCTGAAACCCAGAGAGGGTTACAAAACAGACAAGCACCTGAAATAACAATGAAATGAAAGAGAATATAGGACTTTATAAAGTTTGTCCCACATTTGGTTTGGTGAAATCTGGTCACCCTGCCCCTAGTATTGAGAGCTCATGCATTTGTCACCCTCAATAAAACATGAATGAGGCAAAGCCTTTACTTGTTGTTCTTTATTTCTTTAGTAATATGGCTTTTAAAAAAATTGTTTTTGTTATTATGTGAGGGTGGTACAGGTAGGGAGACCAGATCCTAACAGAAACTAAATGTGGGACCAACACTGTGTTTGTGTGGGACAATGTGGGGCATGCTGGGAGGATGTCTTAAATACATAATTTGAAAAAACAAAGTGTGCAGGTTAATGGATTGAAATTTATCACATAAAGGCTAAATAATTCATATCTGAATGCAACTTTTCCAACTCTCTCACTAAGTAAATACAGTAAAGATGAAAGGAAGCTGAGGTTTGTTCTCTATATACACCTTTTTTCTCTTTTATTTCAGCTGCTGAGCTTCAGTAGGGATGCTTACATAGATTGGCTTACCACACATATATACTGGGCCATTTCATGCCATTACATTATATATTGTAGCATTACACAGACAAACCTTGTCTTTACTGAAATAAATAGCCTTATCTGTTCTCTTCACATGCACTGGGCAAAAGCCAGATTTTAGAAAAGTTCATGTCCTGCAGAGCCAGTCAAAAAAATGTGGGACAGGGGGACACGGGGCAGAAATGCTGTGCAATTCCATACAAAGAGGGATATCTGGTCACCTTAGGTACAGGATGTACCAGGACAGCAAGATAGTTGTGAGGCACATAGTAGGAGTGACAGATGAGTTCAAGGTAGGGGTGGGATTACACAGGGCTCTGACCCCCTTCTTGTTTATAACAGTGACAGACAGGTTGACAGATGAGGTCAGGCAGAAGTCTCTGTGGACAATAACGTTTGCAGACGACATTGTGATCTGTAGTGAGGAGGTGGAAGAGAGCCTGGAGAGGTGGAATTATGCACTGGAGAGAAGAGGAATTGAAAGTCAGTAGAAGCCAGACAGAATGCAAGTTCCCCCTGGGATTAATAAAGTATTCTGATTCTGAATATGTGTGTGAATGAGAGGGAGGCAGGTGGAATGATGAGGATGCAAGGTGAAAAATACCTCAAGTCGGCCATCCAAAGCAATGCACAAGAGAGGTAAAGAAGAGAGTGCAGGCAGGGTGGAATGGGTGGGGATGAGTGTCAGGGTGATTTGTGACCGAGAGGAAAAGGAAGGTTTACAAGACAGTAGTGAGACCTGCTGTGATGAATGGTTTGGTTTGGAGACGATGGCACTGACAAAAAGACAGGAGGCAGGGCTGGAGGTTAGCAGAAGTGAAGAAGCTGAGATTTTCACTGGGAGTGACCAGGATGGACAGGATTAAATGAGTACATCAGGGGGACAGCTCAGGTTGAGCAGTTTGGAGATGTAGTCAGATGGATGTGGTTAAGATGGCTTGGACATGTCCAGAGAAGGGATAGAGGATATATTGGACAAACGATGTTGAAGATGGAGCTGCCAGGTAGGAGGATAAGAAGAAGAGCACAGAGAAGGTTCATGGATGTAGTGAAGGAGGACACGAAGAGGGTTAGTGTGAGAGAAGAGGACAGAAGGGCGGATGATCAGCCCTTTTGAAGCGTGCAGTAGAAAGATGAAGAATAGGATGTATTTGTCGCTCAGATGTTCACGGGCGAACAACCCCTACACCTCCGCTCAAAGTGATTATTTATAGAATCTGAGGCTCAGTTCAAAATTCGATCACGTGGATAAATATTGCCCCGCGCATGCGCGTTGCTCTGTCGCTACACAGTTGTTGTAGTTACAGGAAGATTATAACCGCGATGATCAACTGGCCCTGGTGACACCAGCTAGCTAGCTGTTAGCAGGCTCCACAGAAATAAAAGGCAAGTTTGTGTCGTCGTGTGTTTGTATGTCGTTATAAAAACGTCTCAAACTAAGCAGACTTTTCTTAGCTGGCTTCCTAAAGCATACCTAAAATGACATTTTAATTTAGCTAGCGTTTGCTAAATTAGGCTTAGGCTTAACTATACAGACTATGTCTTTACGTGTTGAGATATTAACACCACCTGCCACAGCAGGTAGAGTTAGAAAACAGCTGTTCTCAGCTAACCGACCCTGCCAGTGTTCCAGTCTTCGTGTTAAGCCGTCGTGATGCATTGTGTGTGAACTGGCAGGTGTCATTATGAGCTGAGCTTATCAGTGACTGTTGTGTTTGCCGTTGGATGTGGTAGATGCCAGGGTAGAAGCTGGACACTTGATTCCACGAAGATTTCTCCGGACAGACCCCCCCCTCCCCCTGTGAAAATGCCAGCCGTGATCCGGGATAAAGAGGACTCTGAATCCTCCTCAGAAGACGAGCAAGAGTAAGTACAAGTTAGCAGTTCGTATTAATGTGTCTGCTGCAGAATAAAGGACAGAATGCGATCTCTGTCGGAAGCTATAGAAACGTATGAGCATCATCAACTTAGTATCAAGAATAAAACTGCCTCCAAAGTAAATGAGAAAAGTCCCATCTCTAATTGTGTTGTCATTTTCATAAATATGTCATTTTAGATTTCTATAAACACGAGGAGATGTGTGGTAATGGTAAATGGTAAATGGACTGGGATTTATATAGCGCTTTTCTACTCTAACACACATTCATACAGCGCTTTATTCTATGCCTTAAGCACATTTAACTATCATACACACATTCACACTCCTTTGGATGCATCGGGAGTAATTTGGGGTGCAATATTGTTAGATTTTTTTTTTTTTTTTTTCTTTTTTGGTGC
>VUQH01034223.1:22700-33087 GCA_015106775.1 Etroplus canarensis
ATTTTTTTTAATTTTTTTTTTTTTTTTTTTTATCATAGGTGCCTTGGTTTGAGTGGTTTCTCTTTCAAAAGATGCTCCTCTTGCTTCAGTGCAGACACCATGGAGAAAAGTAGGATATTGCTCACAGTCCCTGCAGCTTGTGGACTTGGCAAGTCTGTTAACTTCTTAGCCAACTGATCCTCTTGGCATAGCTCATAAGGTTAATAACCTTGTAGATTTTTTAATGCGTCACCATGGGGGACCAGAAGCATTGCTCATTTTCTCTGTCTTTGCAACTTGCTTCAGTTTATTGGAATTGCAATGTAATCTATGAAGGATTACGGAAGATGTTCTGAGCCTTGTTTAATAATTTACGCCAAGATACATCTAAACGAAATGAAACCTCCAGGTGTCTTTCATTTTGCATAATTGATGATAGTGGTGAATGAGTGAGAAGAGCATCTAGCCCTCTGTCGCAGATGCACAGGCTGCACAGGCTGGTCTTTGCTTTGTTGTCTTGGCCTAATAATTCCCTCTTAAGCCATACTTAGTCATACCTTTCTGGGTGCCACTGTGTCTGCTTTTAGGCTCCATCTCCTAAATTAGTTTTCATTGCTTAGAATTAGGGTTTAACCTTCAGGTGACCAGTGCTGCTTTTACTGACACAAGAGTTATTATGCATTAAGATACTATAACAGAACAGCAAAGACACATGATTGTTAAAAAATATCTACCTCCTAAACACACCTCACTTTCATTGCAAAGGTAATATTGCCCTATTTTATGCATCCTGGGACTGCAGAGTTTTTCTTGCACATAAAAAATCTTGGCACCCACCAAAGGGGAGATCATCAGGATTGTGATAAAAATATTTTGAGTGTTTTCTTTACTTGTGGTAAAAAATTATTTTAAAGTGGCCAAAAATAACTGGAAAATGCATAGACTTATGGTAAGAAAGGTAATGTTGCCTTAATTATATGCGGCTGAATCATGGTATCTTTCTTTGTCAACCATTAAAGGCTCATTTTGTGCCAGGAAAAACCTTGGACTGTACAACCGTTCCCATTCAAAGATGTACTTACTGATCTGATCTGTTTAAGCACAGCAGTGGATAATTTTACACTGATGTGATGTACAAGTGCCAGAATTAGTCAGCGAGCTTCTGCTGCAGCAAAAGACAATGTTAAATAATGCAAAAACTAAAAAGTGTAACATTACAGGAAAATAAGAGTGGCACAACCCACATAGACAGATCTACGTAAGAGCATGTAAACTTAGAAACCTACCATGGTAGAAGCACAAGTTTGCAACACAGGGGTATAATTCACCTTTTCACTGAAATTAATTAAAATGGAAATATGATCATGACAGTAAGCCTTGCAAATCCTGTACAAAGATTTCATGAAGTCTTAAAAAACGTGGACAGATCAGGGTTAAGGTAACTGATAAATGTGACGTCTGTGCTTTTGTCTCTCCAGTAAGCTGTTTAATTTAAGATAAGATATACACATATGGACACAAGTATTGGACCACCCACATGTTACACCTACAGGAGCTTTTTTAACATCCCATCCTAAATCCATAGGCATTAATATGCACTTGGTCCTCTCTTTGCCGCTATAATAACTTCTACTTTTCTGGGAAGACACTGATGTTGGACTAAAGAGCTTGACTCGCAATCTCTGTTGTAGTTTGTCCCAGAGGTGTTTGATGGGCTTGAGGTCAGGGCTTTCTGCAGGTCAGTCAAGTTATTCCGCACCAAACTCATTTAACTGTGTCTTTATGGACTTTACTTTGTGCATTGGGACACAGTCATGCTAGGACAGAAATGGGCCTTCCCCAAACTGTTTTCACAAAGTTAGAAGCACAGAATTGTCCAAAACATCTTGGTAAACTGAAGCATTAAGAATACGGGTAACTCATACAGTTAGATTCCCTGTGTCTGTCCCTGTGGCCAAAACATGTTAGTTAAAAAATAATTTCAGTTCCTTCATAAATTTAGTAAGCATTACAGACCTCAACAATGTTTTATGTTGTATAAACATTTTTTATATAGAAGGATCATATTATGCTTAAACATTGTAGTGATGTTAACAAGTTGTTCTTTTGTCTAAGTTCTTAACATCTTGTGTGAACATGGGTACAGTAGTTTCTCAGTAGTTTTGATGATGGCTCATGGTCATGATAAACAGTGAGCCTAAGTATCATCAAAACAAAAACCTGTTTAACAATGTGCAACCCAGACATGTCAGTGAAACAGATAATCTGCGATATTGTCTCACATACCTGGATACTTAAGCTACGGGCAGCAGTAGCTTACATGCCTTCCTCACTTTATCAAGGCTGGTCATACCTGATTGAGTTTTACTCCATCATCATGCTACCTTATCTTATTTTGACCCCCTGATAAGCAGGCTTTGTCTGGTACTGTGAGATATTCTGGTCTTTTACAAGGGTGTTTGTAATAGGTTTTTATTGCCCAGCACCTCACGAAGCTCTGTGTGGTTCTGTCTCTATCTGCTTGACTGAAATAAACACCATGTCAAGAGGCATTCCCGCAGCATTAGCTAAGCTGCCCATATAGGCCAATTCATGTCATTCTGGAAGATTTTGGGCACTGGAGTTAACCCCAAAGTACATCTCTGTAACCTTGTTCTTGTTAAGTTATTTTTATTACATGTCTCATCTAACAGTTCATTCACTAGAGACCATCCCTGCATCGCATGGTGCGGCCTTAGCAAGACGATCCCAGTTCTGTTGTTTTACCCTGAGGCTGTTGTTTCAAAAGATGGAAGTATCTGCTCTGTTGGAGGTAAATGACTATAAGAACAAAAAATATAAATTTGGTGCCTCTTAAAGTTTGTTACTAAGAGTATTTTGTTATTTGCATAGAACGATATAATATGGCCTTCAAGATTGTCCGCACAGAGAGCCGCCTGGTACGAGGAATACTCACCAATCATGGATTCCATGAGGTAATGTTCTTGTTTGAATCATACAACTTTAACAGATTAGCCTAAATCTTGTAAAAAATACATTGTTTTTTGCAGCACACGCAACTGTAGGAGAAGCTTTACTACTTTAGGTCTGTTATTTTTCATTTGACTGCCAGTGACAAAGCCCGGGAATGCACTGATGGAAAAAACAAAATGACCTCAAAAGCATTAATCTGGTTTCACGAGGGCACACAGTCCCCATTATTACTCTCTCCAAGCAGTTAGAATTAATTCCTTTTTCATTTCATTTCAACGCTTCTTGACTCCTGCTAACCCATCATCAAAGGCAGACAAGTGTCTACCACAGCCCGGACAGAGCCAAACTTTAATAAGCCTTTATTGCAAACATCTGGCTCAACCTGGGACACAGACAGATTAGTTGTGTGAATCCTGCCTCCTAACAAATTGTTAAAATAAATAAAAAGAAAAAACTATAAAATAACATGACAGTGATGGAAATTTGTGAGTTGGCCTTCCTTTTGAGGTATTTTCAAAAGTGCAGGCTGTACAGTAGTTCTCCAGGCTAGTGGTGCTGGCCGAGTGATGGAGTCGGCTCCCTTGATTCAGCTGAGAGATAAAATGTGATGGACATCAGAATATTGCACTGCTGTTGGTGACTGGAAACTATTTCAAGCTCACTTCGCTTTGCTCATGTGTTTTACTTTTTGTGCACTAAATCAAACTCATATCATATAGCCTTTCCGCTGAGGTCAGCCAGTGTCTGTTTTTCAGGTTCACCCAAACAGTAATGACTTCAACCTCATGTGGACAGGATCTCACCTCAAGCCTTACATACTACGCAGCCTTCAAGACTTCCAGAAGGTCAACCACTTTCCTAGGTATAAAAGAGGTTTCATATAGAGTGTGCTGCCACAGTTTCCCGTGTTATAAATATCACTGTATCAGGCAATGTGTTTGCTGGCTTTCGCTTGCAAACATGCATTTATTTGGGACCAGTGCCTTTTATGAAGCATGAAATGAATCATGCTGTCAGGCCCAGGGTGTTCTGTAACTGTTATGTATTCCTATATTTGTCCTTCAACACTTTAAACTAAAGGCTGCTCTCACTTCCAGATCGTATGAATTGACGCGCAAAGACCATCTCTATAAAAACATCCAGCGAATGCAGCAGACTCATGGCTTCAAAAACTTCCACATTGTTCCTCAGACCTTTGTGCTTCCCTCGGAGTACCAGGAATTCTGCAGTAAGATACCACCCACACATGCTTGTTTGTCTAAACAGAGCTATATTTCTAAGTTTACAGTCAGTGCCCAATCATTTTAAATTACTGCAAATCTCAGTCTTTTCTTATTGTTTTTTTCTCAGGTTGTTTTGCCAAAGACAAGGGCCCATGGATAATTAAACCAGTAGCATCTTCAAGAGGACGGGGGATCTACTTGGTCAGCAATGTGAGTTTATTTTATTCTCGAAGTTACAACTTTTCTAGCTTTGATCTTTTAAGTAAAAGCACGTCACGCTTTTTCTGTCCCCTCTGCTTTTCCTTCACCCCAACTGGTCACAACAGATGGCCATCCTCCCTTGAGTCTGTTCCTGCTAGAGGTTTATTCCTGTTAAAAGGGAGTTTTTCTCTCTCCACTCCTGCCAGGTGCTTGCTCATAGGAGATAATTGACTCACTGACTTTCTCTCTGTAATAGTGTAGAGTCTTTTCTTAACAAAATAAATAACAGTGAGACAACTCATTGTTGTGACTGTTGCATATTTTTAAATTTTAAACTTGAATTGTCAAACCTCTTTTTAGAGGAAGTCAGTAATAGAAAATATTTTGACAAAAATACTTATCACAAATTCCACCTCACTGTTTGTTCCCTGGAGCTATGAGCCATTGTTATCATCCTCAGGCCTTTGTTGGCTGATGAAAGCCAAAAGAAGCACAAAAAAGAAAATTACTGGACCTTGTGTTGCAAGTTACGCTGTCAACTTCCTGTTTAAAAGGCTATCAAGAAAAACCTTAAAGCTTGAGCATAATTTTGAGTCACAGTAATACATAAAGCACTGTGCAAAAGTCCTAAAAGCCACCCCTTATTTCTTTAAATTTTGACTTCTAATGTTTTAAAATGGTTTTTAGCAATAGTTCTCCAGGCTTTCTGAAGGTTTTTCAAAGTCTGTCTTTGGATATTGGCTGCTTTTCACCAGAGTTATTATAGTTTTGTATTTTCTAATTAGTTTGATTTTTATTTTGTTTTAAGTTTTTGTTTTGAACTCAGTTTGGTTGCATTTACAACCATTTCCAATTCCAGAAAAGTTGGGACGTTCTTTAAATTTGAACAAAATGAAAACTGAAAGACTTTCAAATCACATGAGCCAATATTTTATTCACAACAGAACATAAATAACATAACAAATGTTCAAACTGGGAAATATTACAATTTTATGCACAAAATGAACTCATTTCAAATTTGATGCTTGCTGCAGGTCTCAAAACAGTTGGGACAGGGCCATGTTTACCGTGGTGTAGCATCTCCTCTTCTTTTCAGAACAGTTTAAAGGCGTTTGGACATTGAGGTTATGAGTTTCTGGAGTTTTGGTGTTGGAATTCAGTCTCATTCTTGCCTGATATGGGTTTCCAGCTGCTGAAGAGTTCATGATCGTCTTTGACGTATTTTTTGTTTAATGATGCGCCAAATGTTCTCTATCGGTGAAAGATCTGGACTGCAGGCAGGCCAGTTCAGCACCCGGACTCTTCTCCAACAAAGCCATGCTGTTGTAATAGCTGCAGTATGTGGTTTTGCATTGTCCTGCTGAAATACGTAAGGCCTTCATCTGAAATGGACGTCGTCTGAAGGGGGGCATATATTGCTCTGAAACCTTTATATACCTTTCAGCATTCATAGTTACTTCCAAAACATGCAAGCTGCCCATACCGTATGCACTTATGCACCCCCATACCATCAGAGATGCTGGCTTTTGAACTGAACACTGATAACATGCTGGAAGGTCTCTCTCCTCTTTAGCCCTGAGGACACGGTGTCCATAATTACCAACAAGAATGTTAAATTTGGACTCGTCAGACCATAGAACACTTTCCCACTTTGAAACAGTCCATTTCAAATGAGTCTTGACCCACAGGAAATGACGGTGCTTCTGGACCATGTTCAAATATGGCTTCCTTTTTGCATGATAGAGCTTTAGTTGGCATCTGCAGATGGTACGGCAGATTGTGTTAACTGACAGCGGTTTCTGGAAGTATTCCTGGGCCCATTTAGTAATGTCAGTGACACAATCATGCCGATGAGTGATGCAGTATCGTTTGAGGGCCCAAAGACTACGGGCTGAAGACCTTTATTGGATAATAAAGGTCTTCAGCCTTGTCCCTTACGCAAAGAGATATCTCCATTTTCTCTGAATCTTTTGATGGTGTTATGCACTGTAGATGATGAGAGTTGCAAAGCCTTTGCAATTTGACATTGAGGAACATTGTTTTTGAAGTATTCCACAATCTTTTTATGTACTCTTTCACAGATTGAAGAGCCTCTGCCCATCTTTATATCTGAGAGACTCTGCCTCTCTAAGACATCCCTTTTATAGCTAATCATGTTACAGACCTGATAGCAATTAACTTAATTGCTTGCTAGATGTTCTCCCAGCTGAGTCTTTTTGAACTTTCTTGCTTTTTCAGCCATTTGTTGCCCCTATGCCAACTTTTTTGGGAGCTGTAGCAAGCATTGAATTTGAAATGAGCTCATTTAGTGGATGAAGGTATACAATTTCCCAGTTTGAACATTTGTTATGTTATCTATGTTCTGTTGTGAATAAAGTATTGGCTCATGTGATTTGAAAGTCTTTTAGTTTTATTTTGTTCAAATATAAAGAACGTCCCAACTTTTCTGGAATTTGGGTTGTAGTTTCCATAGTGGGTTTGCTCATTTTAGTTTAGTTTTTATTGTTTGAAAATGTTTCGTTTTAGTTTAGTTTTTATTAGTTTCAGTGTTACTTTTAGTTTTCTTGTTATAATATGGATGGTATTTGGCAGGGACAAATTTAAGATGTTTAGATCAGAACTTAGAATATAAACACAGCACTCTGTGAAGGCAGATGAGTCACAATCATGGAAACATCCTGAGAAAAGCCTCATCAGACAGACTGTCTGACCAAATTTGACCCAATTGACAAAGACTCAAACTAAGGACATTTTCTGTATATTTTTATTTAATTTTAGTTAGTTTCCTAAGCTCACAATGTTGTTTTAGTTAGTTTTGATTTTTTCCAAAAGTCTAGTTTTATTTTTATTTCATATAAAAGCCACCTAACACAAGGGATGAACCAGTGTTGTGTCTACACATAACAGACAACAGCAAAGAACCAATTTTACATTGTATCTTTAGGCACTTTTTTATTAGCAGCCTGTTGCAAAAACACATAATTTGCTCCCATTTCTTTAGTCGTATCTATGAAAAGTGCCAAAGATAACACAGTTTGACGGATGTTTATAAAATAGTATTTTGCACCAGCAAAGTGATTCCCAAAGAGCTATTTGTAGAAAACGTTGCATATCTCAGTGTAATGTGCACTGAAATTGGACACGTGGATAAACAGAAGTGGCAGGCTTAAAAAAACTATATACAATGAATAAAGAATATCTGAAAGTCATGTCCTTAAAAAATCCAGCAAAGACATGACATAGGATGTGAGAGATGCATCTGGCCTTTCAGTTGATCCAGCTACTGTTCACTGAAGCCTGATCAGAAATGGTTTCATTGGAAGGGTGACTGTCAAGAAGCCATTCTTAAGGGAGGAAAACAGGGAGAAAAGGCTGAGGTATGCCAAATTACGCAAGAACTGGACTGAAAATCAGTGGCAGCAGGTCTCATGGAGTGACCTCAACATTATTGAAGCTGTGTGAGATCCTCTTGACAGAGAACAGAACACAATGCAGCCAACATCCAGAGAAGAGCTTTAGAATGTCCTTCAAGAAGTATGGAGAATTATTCTTGATGATTACTTAAAGGAATAACAAGAAAGTTGCTTAAGAGAGTTCAGGCTGTGTTGAACAATAAAGGTGGTTTTACAAATATTGACTTCACATTTGTTAGAATTTTCCAAACTCTGTTTTTGCCTCATGTAGTGTATTTCCATTCATGTTTTCACATTTCAATAAATCATTGCACCTATTTCCCATTTTCCTAGCAAATTTAAAGAAATGAGGGGTGGCTCAAGACTCATAGGGTAATTTTTTTTTTTTTTTTTTAAATTTTGCTATAATTCCGCATGTGAACATTCAGTTTTGTCTTCGGGAATATTGGGTGGCCTTCACACCCAAGTTTTAACGCAATGCTCTGATAATCATTTCAGACCGAAATAAACCTGTGCCACATTAAAAATGGCATTTTTGTAGTGCAGTGTTTGCAAATTAAAATTTATGAAAGGTAAAACAGCACTGAACATTAGAAACTGAAACGAAGGACATTTCTGACAAAGAAAACTTAGAGTGTGCACAAGTGTAGGTTCAAACCAAGCCTGATACTACTAATTACGACGCTATAGCCAACAGACCATAAGAATATGTTAACACTGACTGGAAACAGGGATGGGAAAAAACAGATAATCTTAATGCCATGCTAAACTAAATAATAATATTGAGTGAGTGTCAATCAGCATTGTTATTGTGTGCGTGCGTATGTGTACGTGAGTGCATGTGTATGTGTGTGTGTGTGTACAATAAAACTCCTAATTAATGTGTAGGCATAGATTCACATTAAGGCTAAACTTAGTGGGAGTTAACTATGAGCATACTGACATAAAAAAGTACCGTGCAAACTCAGTCAGTCACTTGGCCAGATGTTATCTATGTGTGGGGGTGCACTGATACAGCTGTCTTCGAAATAAGTATCAACTGGCGTTTCAGACATTAATAAGCTTTGTAAATCACACACTTTCAAGGACCCGGTCTCTTGGAGGAGCTCAACAAGGTTCTCACCCTTGGAAAACATGTGCACGATTCTTCTTCTTCTCAGGCATTTTTATGAAACAGTGGAAAGAATGTCGGAATGATATTTGGAGAAAAGAAAGAAATACGTTCATCTTTTTGGTTTGCCTTTTCTCTGAACTGGAGCCAGCACTGAGGTTACTCCAACTCCCCGCTTACCCCATCTCTTCTCAACTTCGCCACCTGCAACACATTTCAACCTCATAAATGACCCATCTCCCACCACCAGATTGTGTTTTTATAGGCTGTTATTGAAGCTTGACCTGCTATGACCAGCGTCACTGAAACTTTTCTTCAGCTTATTATCCTTTGATGTTTATGGCTAACTGCCGGATCTCGTCAGCTACATGGAATTGAGTATTTAATGCTGTTCTATATGAATTAGCTTGTAGTATTGTTACTTTAAACTTGTAATAAAATACGGCCTGCATTTTTTTTCTCTGTGTTCATCATAACGTCTTTTGTGTGTTCTGTTTCTCATCTGCAGCCAAATCAGATTTCAATGGATGAAAACATTTTGGTGTCTCGCTATATTAATAACCCACTACTCATTGATGGTGAGTTATTACAGATATAATTTTGCTAGTTTTTGACAGATTTGCACTGAACAATCTTCATGACCTATCCTGATTGTTGTTGGTTTTTTGTTTTTTTGTCACAGAGTTCAAGTTTGATGTGCGTTTGTATGTGCTGGTAACGTCATATGATCCTCTCCTTATTTATGTGTATGAGGAAGGCCTGGCGAGGTGAGTGTAAGAACAAACTCCATTTTCAAAAAAGTTGATATATTTTCCAAAATGCAATGAAACCAACAATCTGTGATATATTAATTTATGTGAATCTTGTTTTCCTGACCAACTTAATTGGGTTTTAATATGCATACAGCTAGAATTTGATGGCTGCAGCACACTCAACAAAAGTTGGGACAGAGTTATATATAATATATATATAATATTATCTTCTACTAAAACTGTATGGCTCATCATGAAGAGGAAAAACACTGGCCATAGACTGTTAAGGAGCTAAAGCTGTATCAAGTAAGAATGGACAAAATTTCCAATTGGAAAAACTGCAACTACTAGAATCTTTAGTTATAAAATAATTAAAGAGTGTTAAAAGGAAAGGTGAGATAACACAATTTAATTGCTACACTAGGTCTGGGTCGCAGGGGCATTCATTTAGCAAAGCTGTGTCCTGGGTCTACCCTGGGGTCTCCTATTAGTGGGCTATGCACCAATACAATTCACCTAGGAGGCATCCTATCACCCCAACTGGCTTACTGGATGCAGAGGAACAGCAATTCTATTCCTCAATGATCTCCTCACCTTATGTCAGTGGTTTGAAACTTATTTTACACGTCTTCTTCTTCTTTTTCTTTCGGCTGCTCCCGTTAGGGGTTGCCGCAGTGGATCATCTGCCTCCATCTCACCCTATCCCTTGCATCCTCTTCCCTCACACCATCCCTC
>VUQH01034225.1:17971-29549 GCA_015106775.1 Etroplus canarensis
TATAATGTCAACTATAATGAAAAGGGCCAAAAACCAAAAAAAAAAGAGCCAACTACCCTGGCACCACTACAGATAAGAAGTGCTTTCTTTATTTCTTCAGACTATACCACACTGGGTGCTTTTAATAACTCACAGTCATTATTCTTCATATACATCCACATATCCCTCTCCTCTGGGCTGTGAGCAAAAGTGCAGATCCCGGTGAAGTTACATTTCCTCTTTTTCAAAATCTGGGCACACATCTGTCAAGAGAAAACTCACTGCTGATAAATACAGATCACGCCACTGAGTTTAAATGGACAAATGCTTTCACTATCACTTTAAATATCAGCACAGGAATGGTGCAAATAATATTTAGTTGAGAAAAAACATGCATGCAACCTACAAACAAGCAAGTCCATTTTTAAAGCACCAAATAAGGTAAGAAAGATAAGGTAAGGAAAGTGTGGGGACATCTGTGATGTGAACGCTTGTTACTTTAAAAGTGCACACTTACATAATACTGCATAGGGAACTCCTTGGCATGTGGCAGTGGTCGCACCAGAACCCATTTGCTTCTCTCCAGGGACTTGACCAGCAGTACTCGCCTGTCTTTAGTCCACCTAAAAGTGACAGTAAAACACTGTACTAAACTTGTTTTGTACCTTCAGCAGGTTTATCTAAATGCAGTGGCAATTTTTGATCAAAAAACACCTCTAAAATCTCTAAGAGTTAATTTTGTATTTCCAACAGAGGAAGAGCTTCCTGTTTTTCTAATACTCGACATGACACATTTCACAATATCTCCCAGATTAGGGCTAATGCCTTTGTGGGATAACACTAATGGGAACCTATTATGAAGGCCCATCTGTTCCCCACCCACCCCCCCCATCAATTATACGATACACCCCAAACCAAAGCCCAGTGTTACTTGTTGGGGGAGCCCTTATAATGGCAGACGACTTGTCATCATTTTGTAAAGATGCAAGGCTTTGACGAGCACTGGTAGGGTCTTCTTTCACTGCAATACAATTTTCTTTCGGCCTTGCAGGATTATCAGTGGAGAATTTTGATGTCACAATGAAGTGGAGTGTTGCAGAAATTAGCAGACATATATGTACCTTCAGCTGCTCCCTTGTATTCTCCACAAGGGGTCATCACAGTGGATTAATCCACATTGGTAATTTGGCAGCGGTTTTACACCGGATGCCCTTCCTGACAACCCTCCATAGTGAGAGGGGCTTGTTTCCCCACCTGGAACACAAGCCCCTCTCACTATGGAGGGTTGTGTCAGGAATTAGTAGATATACATACATGCAAAATTTTCTGAAAGCTTCTAGAGTCTCTAGAAATTCTGCAACATGTGTTCCACATTCAATTTGGTTAACCTGAGCAACCACTTAGGTCAAATTTTTAAGATAAAATTCAAAATTTGTTTGGTTTGAGTGAAAAACCCCTCTGCAAATAAACTGAATTTCTGGATCCAGCTTTGGATCAGTGCCAGATAAACTCTGGATATGTTCAGAGGTATGGTATAATGCAAAGGTCTAAATTTGCATAAATACTGCTGTATAATCAGTGGTTCCCAAGATAAAGCACCAGATCTGATCTAGATGAACTTGAGAAACAAACTTATGTGCCCAAGTGGTCTTTCCCTCATGATTACTGTAGATTACTCTTAGTGAAATATAAGCTGGAAAAAGAACACAAAATTTGGGGAAAATCCAGATTCACCTCAGGCTCAGACCCAGATTTATTTTATTTCTATATCTTTTTGTGGACTTGGGCTTTGTTCACTATTTGGCAGGTATAAAAAGACACCGAAGTGATATATAAAATTTAGCCAATTTTAACATAATTTTCCCTGTAAGATCCACAAGTACATTCATATTTGGCCCAGAGAGCTCAAATTAAACAACAACCTAATACTCCTCTGTGTGTAACCAAGTTTGATGAAGCTTTTCCAAATCTGCACTCAGTTATTGTGATAACTCTTGCAAATCAGCTGGCGATACAAGGTCAAAACCATAATATCTCCTGACTTTTGTTTGAGAGCTATAACAACAGGCAGGTTCAGCCTTTATCAGAGTGTTTTCAGTTTGATTGCATTTCTAATAGTGATCCTGAACATTTAGGGATTATCATTCATTTGGTTGGTGAATACAAAACATAAAAACATTATACAAGAAAAGTCAATGCAGTGTGTACTAGTGTTTTTGTTTCTGTTTTAAGAGCCACAGATATGAACTTCACAGACAGTGACAAAGACTTAGTGCAGTGTTGTCCTTGAGGAAATCTGACACTTGCATAAATTCAGGAGGTCAGAATACAATTTAGTTTTGATGCTATTAGCCATAATGTTAAGGTCCAGTGGACAACAACTGCAAGTAACATCAGTCCGCCTGTTACTTCAAGTTTTCGGCTAATATGCCATATTATGTTTAAAGATCTTTATTTTTTATTTAAGAAAAAGACAATACCAAAGAATCCATTATTTTCCAGACTCGTATAGTAATGGAGCACCTGTATTATATTTACTCACATATGTCTAGCTTTGGCACTGCAATGCTTCAAGGCTTTGTCTGGTTCACTGATCAGGCCGCCCCTCCAGCACTGAGCACAGGCAAACTTCATCCTCATGTTCAGATTCTTTCCAGCACCAGCACCTCCTCCTCCTTCTACTCTTGGTTTGCTCCCACTGGCTCCATAAGACAGCTGTTTCAAAGTAAATGAAAAAAAATTAAAGAGTGAGTTGGCAGATTAATTGCCGTATGCAAGTTTCAACATTAAAATATTAAAAATGAAAAAAAAAACACTAACAGACATACTCATTGCTGCATGAATTATCAATAACAAAAGCATGATTAAACCAGAGACAAACGGTGACAGGTCAGTTAGAAAAAAGCAATGTTTCCTTAAAAATGCTTCTTACTTTGTTTTCTTTGGGTTTACTTGAGTTCTGTTCCTGCTTGTCATAATACTTTGTGGAGACTTTTACAATCTCGTCAGGGCTGATGCCTGTGAACAAAAATAAATAGACAGAGTCACTCCCTGTTTTAGGAGTAAGATTACACATTTTGGTTTGAGCTAGTCACATGAAAAAAAAAGTTTTCACACGACTCCAGGCAGTTGTGAAATAATAAGTATGACCTTATTACTGTACTTCCATTGGAATTAAGAGTGTAAGTAGCAGCCAGGTTGTGCTAATTAAATGCACTTGATTAAGTGATCATCAGCCAGTGTGACCACCTTTATAAAAGCAGAAGTTTCCTGGACTGGAAAATTCAGGTATGTGTTAACCCAATGGCAGTCTTCCCAGGAATGGATGTCCCAGTAAATTCACCCCAAGGTCAGACCATGCAATTCTCAAAGAAATTGTAAAAAACCCCAAGAGCTACAGCTCAGACTCTACAGGCATCAGTTAGCATGCTAAATGTCAAAAATTGTGACAGTACCGCAGAAAAAAGACTGAACAAGTATGTCTTGCTTGGAAGGTTTGCCAGGAGAAAGTCTCTTTTCCCCAAAAAGATACACGGTAGCACAGCTTAGGTTTGCAAAGTTGCATCTGAAAAAAACAACAACATTTCTGGAACAATGTCCTTTTGACAAACCAAAGGGGAGATGTTTGGCCATGATTCCCAAAGCCCCGTATAGTGAAAACCAAACCCAGCATATCAGCAAAAACACTTCACACCAACTGTGAAGCGCGGTGGTGGAGGGGTGATGATTTGGGCATGTTTTAGCCACAGGACCTGGACACCTTTCAGTGACTGACTTGATCATGAACTCCTCTATACCAAAGTATACCATAGTCAAATGTTAGGTCTGTGTCTCTCTTTGCTCTCCTTTCTCTCTTCTCTGTCCCCTCACTCCCAACCGGTTGAGGCAGATGACTGCCCCTCCCTGAGTCTGGTTCTGCCAGAAGTTTCTTCCTGTTAAAAGGGAGTTTTTCCTTCCCACCATTGCTAAGTGCTTGCTCATAGGGGATCCTCGGATTGTTGGGGTTTTCTCTTTAACACTGTAGTATCTTTACCCTACAGTGTGGAGCACCTCGAGGTGACTTTTGTTGTGAATTGGCGCTATCTAAATAAAATTGATTTGATTTGATCTGGCTGAGGGGGTTCAGGCCTAAGCAGAACAGTGGCAGGGACAGAACATGTCCTTGGTAAATCCTGCACTTGATGGTGACTTGCACTATAGGTTTGGAACTGTTGTTGGAAGTGTTGTTGTTTTCCACATCCCCATGTGTGAGGCATTGACTCATAGACTTTTTTTTTTTTAGTCAATCCAGGCGGTGCACAGGTTGGTAAGTCTGGTGTTACAGTCTCAAGTGACTGCCCTATCTACCAGTAGCTGGTGTTTTGTTCCTCTAGAGTTACTGCCACTTCCATGAGTACATCACAACAGCCATTCTCAATGAATAAAATGAGCTTTGCAAGACATACTGTATGATGTTGTCATACTTTCAAACCATGTTAAAGATAGGAATTTTTCAAATTTCACCAATTTTTCCTGACTTTGACCCAGTTTTGACCAAAATCATTTAGGTCCCAGGAAGGTTGAATATCTACTAGCAGAAAAAAATTCCAAATGAAATTTTGGAAAGTTTGGCCTGTATTTTGTGTATAGACAGAAAAACATGCCGACTCCAAGTCAAATGCAACATATTTTAAAAACCACAAAGAAATTTTTAAGTAACAAACAAAACAAATGAAAACATATAATCTCCTAAGCAGAGATAATGAGAATATGTCAGAAAAAATGCTGTGGCATTATCTCTCAGCACAAAAAGGGATCATTTATAATGCTGAACATGACAATGTGTGTAACTAAAAAACCCTAATTATTTAGGTGTTGTTGAAACTGGGTGCAGATCCTTTTTAGGCATAGAGAAATTAACATTAATTTTAGCAAAATGTAATTTTAAAAAGTAATGAATCCCATTAGCTTAATGGATGCAAAAGCATTAATTTTTAAAACTGTCTTCCTAATCTTTACATATTTTCTGGATCTCTCGGTTTACAGGCAGCAAAACTTACTATAAACACATGGGCAGTGCAGCTGAACAACCTTTTCACACTATCTATTTCAAAATGTCATCATACCTGTCAAAATACCATCACACAAAGGTCAAAACCCCAATCTATCCTCCTCCTGAGGCCACCTGGTATAGTGGTAACTAAGTGCAAATTGCAAAGCATTACTTATGGACATCCATACAGCTCAAGGTAAAGAAAGAAAGACAAAAAATACAAAAAAAAACATTAGACTCTATGTCACAACATTTGACTTTAAATAGCCTCTATACAGTGGTGCATTGAGCATGGCCATTATCCGTTATATAATTCAGTGAATACTTCCTTGAGAAGCATATACATTTCATCATCTCTATTGTAGTCAACTTGTCATTAACTAGCAATATAGATTTGTAGTTTTGACTACTGTCAGGTTGAGTTTTGATTTCTGTTTCTTTCTGTGCTTGTTCCAGTTATAATGTAGTTATTTTTAAAAATATTTTTATGTTTGTTTTTCATCTGTCTCCATATTGTTAAACATCACAGAGCTGCAGCTGAAAGAATAAAAATTAGAACTGTCTCGCACACACATCTAAACATTAATTTAATGTGTGTCTTAATGACAGAGATGTGATGCTCTAACTCACGCAGTCAGCAGTAGATCTTTTCCAGCACTTAACATGTCCACACATTCATACAGCACTTTTAATACTAAATTATTGTACAGCATTCTACCTGTTGCAAACACTCACACTGCTGTTTTAATTGTAGCAGCTGGGTTGCTTTCAGCCTATTTGTGTTTACCGCATCATATTTTAATATAGTTTCACTTCTTTTCTAAAAATCAGCCAGTCTTCTCCCAGTAGTATTAACCACACTTCTTATTGGTCAGATGCTGCCAATGCCACCCCCTTCATGCGAATGTGTTCATAACTGGATTGAAAAACCCTGGATTAATTTATCAAGGTGATAAGTGAAGCCAGATAACAGAAAGACATCCTGGATATGTTGAACTTGGTTCATTTTATAGGGCTTAGGCCAGCTGAGTGACTTTGAGGAGGAAGCACAGTCCAAAACAGAAATCTTTTGGTACATCACCAGTCTGTTCATATTTTCAGTCCCACTGAGGAAGAAGCTGTGGTTTTTGGAGATGTTAAACCCAGAACTGTGTTGCTAGAGATTCCAGCAACTATAGTTAAATGCATTCCAGGGCCTATAGCTGTTGACACTGAATCAAATTAAAAACTGCTGGCAAAAGATAAATGTGTATTCGGTACAAATGTAACTCTCGTTAACAGTAATGACACCTGTTCCACCAAAAGAAGGTCATTAAAATTATCCTGTTGGTGTCTCCACATGTCATCCTTTAACTGTTGAATATCTACATGGTGTCCAATAAATGATGTGGGCTTCATAGATACTTGGAGAATTTTCTGGGGGAAACCTGGTCTTACCAGGAGAGGGCCTCCATCCCGCTTTGGATGGTGCAGCTCTCATTTATAGAAAAATTGTAGAATTTATTAAACCTCCCACAGTATAACTAGAGTTGATATCAGGAAACAAAGATGCAGTCTTACACTCCTTTCTACAGGTTCTCTCCACCTGTCACCCACATATTAGGTGTCTCACGTCTAAATCTCTGTAAGGAAAAAACGTAAAAATTGATCAACATATTAATTTATTTTTGCCCTAAAGAAACTTGTCTGCAGCAGGAAGAATATTTTAGTTTAAATTAATAAATATCCCTGTTTCATAATATCAGACTGCTCAAAACACAGGCAGAGGAGGTGAAGTGGCAGCAATCTTTCACTTTAGCTTACTAATTAACTAAAGACACATACAGACTTATAATTCATTTGAAAGCCTTGCTCTTAGTTTTATACAACTTAACTGTAAGACAGCAAAAACAGTTTTATTTGTTGTTTACTCTCCAACTGTCCTTTACTCAGTTTTAATGTAATTTCTCAGTTTTTATCTTATATAGTAAAATAATTATAGTATAGTATAGTGGAATAATTATAATCACTGATTTTAACGTTCATGTAGATGCTGAAGATTCCAGCCTCAACACTGCATTTAATTCATTATTGGATTTGACTGGCTTCTCTCAAAATGTAAATGAGCTAACTTCCTATAGTAATCACGCTCTCAGTATTGTCCTGGCATATGGCATCGAAACTGAACATTTAATATCATTTCCTGAAAACAGTCAATTGTTTGACCATTTCTTAATATCATTTAATTTTACAATACTGGACTATGTAGCACAGGGGAAATTTTTCATTACAGTACATGTCTATCTGAAAATGCTGTAACTAAATTTAAGGAACTAATAATTCCGCTGTTATTTACTTCACTGTCATGTGAAGTAAATGTGTGTACAATGCGGAGCAAGGACTTAAACTTTACTCCCACAGAATTTGATTAACCTTACTGCATATGACTTTGTATACGGTAGCCCCTCTGAAAAATAAACTACCAAATTAGGGACGTTTGACTCCCTGGTATAATTTACCTTAAATCTGATAACATATAAGCTGGAGAAGAAATGGCATTCCACTAATAAAGAAGATCTTTGTTTCAATACTTTTCAAATTCATTCAAATTTATTCATGTAAATGGGGAGTTTTCACCTAAAAGTTACTTATGGAGTTCCACAGGGTTCAGTGCTACAGCTAATACTCTTTAGACAATATTATTAGAAAACACTGTGCACTGTACATTGCTATTCATACAAAACCCAGTTATATTTTTCTATAAAACCTGGCAACACAAGTCAGTTAGTTAAACCACAGGCCTTTCTTAAAGACATAAATCCTTAATATGTTCAAATGCATAATTTTCTTCTTCTAAATTCAGACAAATCTGAAATAACCTCACTTGGCACTAGAAATCTTAGAAACATTGTGTCTATGCTGTGTCTATGCTCTGGAGTCATTTTTACTAGAATATGGCCTTCAATGCACACATTAAACAAATATGTAGGACTGCTTTCTGTCATCTCACGAATACTGCTAAAATTTGAAACATACTGCCTCAGAGTGATGCTGAAAAGTAGTCCACACATTTGTTACCTTTAGGCTGGACTATTGCAATTCATTATTATCATGCTATTCAAAAACCTCCCTGAAAGACCTTCAATGGAGCCAAAATGCCTCAGCTAGACCACTAATTGGGATTAGAAAGCGAAATCATATTTCTACTAAATGTAGGTGTAGGTCATTCGTATGCGTATTGCACAATGCATTTATAAAACTTGAGTGAAATAGTTACTGCAATTGCTTTAGTATTTTTGACAGAACTGTAGCATTTGATGCCCTAGGGGAACAGAAAAAACATCTTACAATGTACAACCTGTTGAAAGGACTTCTGTGGGCAAAGAACAGAAATCCCAGGACGCATTGCAAGCCCACTAACAGTTGAATATTAAATAGAAAAGAAAAGAAGAAGAACTTGAGTGTAAAACTTGACTTGATATGATGTATATCATTTTTTTTATTAAAGCATTCAGGCATGCATGTTAGAATGCGTCAAAGCATGAATCTAGGGACCAAAACTTTTCTTCATTCTGCTTTTCTTCAACAATTTAAGCTGCTTGTTGTGGGTTAGTAATCTGGAAAGTGCCATTTGTCCCTTGATGTTAACCAATCATCATTTAAATGGCACTGCTTTTCTGACTGTTATTGCCTTAATTTTCACAACTGACCCATCTGCTCATAGGTTTGTGTGGGGCTTCTTTTAGAAGAATGAGTAAGGATTGGTACCCAAACCCTAAATAATTTTACCCCCAGGAAAGAAAAAATAGTACTAAAACTCTGATGGGGATTTGCTCTGTCTGTGTGCATCGAAAAAACATCAAGCATTTGGACAGGTTTCTCTAAAAGATGTATGGCTCTTTTTAAAAAATTGTTTTACTTATTAAAAAGAAAAATATGTTAAGTACCTTAGATTTAAACTAAGATTGATATAGTTAGAGAATAGTCTTTACTTCTCATGTTGATGGATCACTCTAGCCAGTCGAATTACCAAGTCTTAAATCTCAACTCCGTCAACTCTGAATCACTTGTGGACTCTTGATGATGAAATGACATTAAAAATACACAGATCTGCAATAACAGTCAGCAAGAATCAAAAAATCTGAAACGCTTGCAAATTGGGTCCTAGGGGTTTAATGTTTTTCTTCTCCAAATACCCATGTTCTGTACTGCATAGTGTATGGATATGACATCACTGGCTGGCTATGTGTTTTGTTGTCTTTAGGCATAATAGTTGATGCTCAGAAGGTATTCTACCTGAATCCTGCACATACATACAGATGGTGAAATTAAAAGAGGCAGAAAAGTTTCATAGATGCTACATAAACCTTGCTCCTGGATGGTGTGACTTTGGACTTAGTGTCACTTAAGGCTATAGTGTATTGGTCTCACCCAGAAATAATGGCATGCTACTTCCTTGGGTATATATCCACCTTATCAGTTTAATTGGGCAGCTGCTCCAAATCAAGATTCAAATACACATGACTATTTCCTTGAGTCTGACGGCTCCTTTATTGTGACAAATATGGAGGCAATTTATTGGTCTCCATGGACACTAAATAGAAGGTTACATGCAGCACCAGAGTTTTAATTGCATTGTCAGGAGAAGGTAATGTCTGGCCATGGCAGTTCTGATGTGCATACATAAGCTCAGATGAACGTACACAACCTAGGGTTTCTACACACTGTTGTCTAGTATCTAAATAGATGTCCATACACATGTACTGGCATATGCATATGTTCTTTGGTTATACTTCAGTGCACAACATGAGACAGATACAGACACACTGCTGTTTGCAGAAGCTTTATTTTATAAAACAATCAGGACATCAAAGGAATTACTCAGTTCATGTATATATTTTTAAAAATACCTGCTTTTTTAGTTTGTCTGAGAGCTAAACTAAAGTGGTGGCACAAGGGTAGAAGTTAAGGTGGTGTCTGTATAACATGGCAATTCATCCAGTAGTTATAAAAAAAACTTGTTAAAAAAACTGGTGACACTTAATGAAAAAGAGTAGCAACAAATTTACTGAGCTTATGAAAATGCAAGTTTAAACAATATTTTTGATTTAACATCCTAAAAAGAAGCCAAAAGAATTACACTCTGTGAATGAAATGAAATTGGCATACATGATCTTCAGATAAATACCCTCAAAGATTATACATTTTTCAGATTTTTTAAAGGATTCATCCCTCACACTAAATCAAAATCGGCGGCAAATTTCCAAAACAGGAAGCAAGGTTATAGTTCAGCAATGTTTTGATCGATAAAAACCAAACTTAGCACATGGACTCAGGACCCGAGTTAAAGAAAGTACAATTTTTTTGGCCTTTTATAACTGGTGGAGATTTTAAAAAAAAAAAACAAACCAAAAAACAAAACAAACAAACAAAAAAAACATACATCCCTCTTGATGCTTGCAGCCATGCTTTTGCCATTATAAGTTCAAGTTGCCATGGTGACTGTGACTGTGCCCTGTGAAACTGCTTGCCCCTGATCACAGCTATAATTCTTAAACTGTTACTTTCATGGCTGCTGTCAGCTGTCATTTCAGAGTCAGATTAATGTAACCTCCCTCCACTCCATTTACCTCTAGTTTTCATCAGGACCAGTGTCCATGAGTCCTGCCAGTAAGCTCATCAGTAGTCCTGCTCCACATTACATCTATCCTGATTTTCATCATCAGTCCTCAACGCTGCTCCATCATTTGAGAAGGAATCTACAGCAGTCTACAACTGGAAAAAAGAGGGGCATATTTTGACTCAAATCACTTGAGTCCTTTCTTTATCTTCTTCTTATTTCGGCTGCTCCTGTTAGGGGTCGCCACAACGGATCGACTGCTTCCATCTCACTCTATCTCTAGTATCCTCTTACCTCACACCAACCCTCTGCATGTCCTCCTTTGTTATATTATCTTTCTTCACTACATCAAAACCACTGAGTCCTTTACTTCCCTCTATAAGTTTTAAAAGGAACAAGTGGAAGTTAAGTTAAAGTACTTGATCTGGATCACTTTTCTAATTGCACACATAAGATAAACAAGAAAGTGTGGGGAAGTATCCACCACCGCCAAATTTTCAGTTAATTAGCCAACATGAGCTGCAGTGATTTGGAGAGATAAACCATTATTATGGAAAGCACTGTGCAGATGTAGGGCATTAACATGAATATGAACAGTGGAGTGAGTTACAGTTTTTTGTTGTGTTGCTTGTTTTGTGTTTAGATACCTTTACAGGACTAACAGGAGTGGGAATCTGTAAAAGAAAATCCAAATGAATATTATATTAAATGTGCAAGAAAGAAGTGAAAAGTCTAAAGCATAACGCTCTAATTGGGGTTTGCTTTGCCATGAGAGCAAAAGACCACCAGAAGGATGGAGCACAACTGGGGATAGAACTACTAAGTAGGAAGGAGCAGATGGTCTACTCCAGAGGACAGATACCCAAACACATGCAACAAACTGGACACCATAAAAATTGAAAGTAGGTGTGTGCGTGTGTGTGTGTGTGTGTGTGTGTGTGTGTGTGTGTGTGTGTAACTATATTACA
>VUQH01034225.1:37378-49493 GCA_015106775.1 Etroplus canarensis
TGTAAACCACTCATAAGCAGTAAAAATTAGAAAGCTACATCAGAATTTGTAAAAAAAAAAAAAAAAGTACAAGGTTGAGCCATTACAGTTCTGGAACAAAATTTTATGGACTGATGAGACTGAAGGCAGAAGATCATCAGTCCAGACAACAGCTAAGAGATGCCGTGGTAAAAGCCTGGAAAAAGATAAGCAAGAAAGAAACAAGAAATTTGGTGGAGTCTTTGGGTCATTGGCTTGATGTAGTTACTGCAAGGAAGGGGTATGTGCCCAAATATTAAGTGTTTTTGATTTTAATTTATTTACAAACATTCTGTTCCAATACTTACAGTACACTCACTTGAAAAACTGTGTGGTTTGATACAAAAAGTGTTATGTTCTATGTTGTTTAACATATCTGGATATAAATATCAGGAAATAAAAGCGGAAACTCTGACCTCTCTTCTCATTCAAATTTTGATGTCTTAAGCATACAACATGAAAAAAAAATTCTGGTCTCTGTATTCCAATAATTTTGGAGGAGACTGTATGTATTATGAACATGTATATGAGTGAAAATAAGAAACGGGTTGTGAAAGCATTTTGTAATGTTTGTTTTTTTTGTGCACATAAAAGCTTTGATTCAAGCCTGCTTCTTGAACATTACTGGGAACAGCACACACACACACACACACACACGCGCGCACACACACACACACACACACACTGCTGCAGAGGATTTGCAAATGTACTCTATAAACTAAAATTCTGCTTGTGTGCATGAATACTGTAAAAGGGTCCATTAATAGCTCAATAGTGCCATGGTTAACAGAGTGAGAGGATTCAGACGCAGACAGAGTAGCAGGCTAATTTAACTGTTTATTAAAAGCAAGTGAATGAACCACAGGAGGAGAATGAGGGATGCTAGGGTTGAAGGGTTAGCCAAGGTGAGTGCAGAGGTATGTAAAAGTTTTCAGCCATATCTATCTATCGGATGTTCTTGATGATTATTTCAAATTGAATACAAATACACTTAATAAAAGACTCCAAATTCTTAAAAAAAAAAAAAAAAATGTTTTCGGCCAAAGTTCTTCTAGAGGGTGTATGTAAACAGCTGAGTTAACGTCACTGAGACAAGAACTGATCCCATTACTACTTTGGTAGCTGTAAGAGCCACTCCTTTTATATGAAGGTGGATGATGAATGATAAGCTGCAATATGTTAAGAGCCAGACCTCCAGAAGGAGCTCACAAAGGCACTGCCTACACTTACCCACATTCGTACCAGAGGGAAGAGCAAAAATAAGAGAATAAAAAGGAGAGCGTGAGAAAGATGGAAAGAGGTAGAAAAGAATAGAAAAGAAAGCAGGAGGAGCTGGGAGGAACCGTGACAAACACATGGCTGTTCTAAGCATCGGCTACTGCAATGCTACATCCCAGGAGCTATTTTGGGGTGATGAATAGTCACAGCAGACAGTACCAGCTCAACCTCCTTTGTCCTCAGTTGACATAATTCCTGTTCAGGTTATGTGCAACATTTATCACTGACGGTAAACTACGGTGCAGTTCAGATATTTTTATATGAGAGATATTCTCTGATCTCCTCTAAAATACATGGTAGATTTCACTACAGCTGGCTCGCAGGATATGCACAATACATTTAAGTCTGACTGTCTGAAAGATACATACAGTCAAACATGTGCATATAAACATTTATTGCATCAAGTATATGACAGTATCTAATATTCTAGAAATGCATCTGTGCATGTTCTATGTCTGTAGGAGTTCAGGTCTAGTTGAGTAATCGGCGGCTCTGCTAAACTGGGGCCTAGACTATGAAGTAAGTTAAACACACCGAGGATATTCAGGTACGTGAATCTATTAGAATAGCTTACCCTAACGTCAACACACAGGCTCAAATATATCTCTTCTTCTCTTGTTGAAAACTGAGTTAAAATTAAGTTTTTATAACTTATTTTTTTTGTTTTTTCAAACATAGACATTGGAGTTAGTTCAGTATCACCTGCTGCAACAGCTTTTTACTTGCATTCTTTGGATCAGATAGATAGATAGATAGATAGATAGATAGATAGATAGATAGATAGATAGATAGAGCCTTAATGCTCTGCGTTTATGAATTAATAACAAATCTTATTGTTGTTTTCATCTTAAGGTTGCATTGCTGATCAGTGAGCATTTTCTCATTCCCAAAGTCTTAAATACTGTTGCATAGTGAGAGCCATTGGCCACAGATACGTACATCCTTTAGCACTGGTGTGTTGTAGCAATGGTAACTGGTCTCTCTCTCTTAGCCTGTCATATCCTAACTCAAACTATGTTGTAACCAAGTAAAGTTGGTGCTCAAATCTTCTGTACCTCTACAGCCAGTGAAAGAAATTAATAAGTGAAAATAAAATGAAATTTATGCCACCACCGCACCACACAGCTGTAGCCTTATGAATAGGCAACTGAAATATGTTTACAGATATAGAGCATTCATTAACCAATTATAGTAATGTTTACAGCTTACATGTTTACAGTTTACAGTTTGAAATTTTTACCCAGTCCTTAAGGTTTATTAATTATTCTTTCATTGTGTGTTAACAATTTAAAAAAAAAAACTATTACTTTATGATTCAACAATGCTTTTATAAAGTGCTAACTTTAAACAGCTTGGAGTAAACACATATCTTGTGATTTTCCTACCTGATATCACACAAAGCTTTCTGAACATAATCCTATTCAACAAAGCTTCTGTGTTTACTGTTATAAATAGCTGCCTAACAGCAGGTAGCTGTTAGTGATGCATTAACATTAAAATGCACTGCAGTAGCAGCTTGTCTGAAATAAATAAAAGAGGAACTGGATTATGGCCATTAATAAAAAGCCACCTATGATGATCAGAAGCACACAAACATAATCAGCACCAAATCCAATGACAAAAATAAATTCCCATGGGAAATGTAAGTGTGTAATTAAAGAAAATGGGAATGAAAACCCCTCAAAAATTAGATTTGACAGATTTGATTCAGGAGTATTATAGACTTTCATGGTTAAATGGCTGAAAACTAAAGGTCCAGGCAAGATCTTCTACAGGAAAGCAAGTGCTTACATGGAAAAGCATTTGACATAGTCTATAGAAAACTAAACTAAACTAAAATTGAATTAAATTAAATTAAATTAAATCCTGGCACTTTTAAAGATTACTGATTAATAACTGGTTTAATGACCTGTACAGCTTAAATTTAACAGCTTGTTATTTTATGGGGTGAGTTCAACAAATGACCATAGTTCTCAAAATGCTTCATCCTTTTGGCAGTTTAAACAATCCAATAAAAGGTTGACATAATCATTTTGATGAGGCAAAGTTGACTAAATTTCCAGTAAATATGGGAAGCCTACAAATAAAATAGTGTAGGTGCTAAAATGAGGAGAAATATAGGCATTGCAAGGGGGTCAATGAAGGAGAAGAGTTTTTTCTTCTAAACAAAAACATAACAACCCTTGCAGCTGAGTTTTTGCAAAGAAAAATGCAGATGCCAGTATTAGAGAAATTAAAGCATGTACTTTTATCTCTAAATTTTAATTTTGCAATATAAATAAGATTGATTGAGGTTTTATCAAAATAGCATAAACTTTTGTTTATACATTTTAGATCCGAATAAAAACTACTCAATTGAGCATTTACATTCGCCAAAAGGGGTCAAAGATGAGGACTTTCAGATGAGGATTCAGGCAGCTTTTAGCAATCCCGCATTTAAGACTTTCAAATTTTGAGACATAACAAGAAGGATCAAAGAGGTTCAATGGAGAGTACAGCTAAGTGTGGTCAGTAATATGGATTTTGATGTTCGTATTTTAATAGAGCCTACTGGGAGTATATATAAACAGAATCAAACAGGGTTTAAAATATCAAAATACAGCCTAAAAATAGGGCAGAAGATCCAATACTGAGGCATGCAGTATTTCTGTGTTCTGCCCATTGTGGCAAAGGATGCAAAATTATTGGAATGTTTGAAAATGTCTTCAAATACTATTTGACCTCCGTGTGTGTTTATTAATCACATCTTTTTCAAAAGTAGCAAAAAAAAAAACAAAAAAGCAAACATGAAATTTACTTTCATTTTCAGCCAGAATGAAGCCATTTGTCTCAGATAACTGAAGATGCACAGAGTGACTTTTAGAATGAGACTCAGTCTGGAGTAACATGGCTCAACAGGGGATGAATCATTTAAAGCATCTAGGAGGGAGTGAGGAACAAAACAAGTTTCTCTTGTTTGAAACCTTGATATTCTAACATTTTTTTCACTTGAACACCAAATAATTGTTTATATCTCATCCCTTTTTTGTGAAATATTCACAGTAAGCTCTGTGGGAGGGTTTGGAAGCGTTGTTCCCTATTGGGAGCTAATATCAAAGTCAGCAGTTCTCGAATTGTAATGATAGAGTGCCCAAAAATGTAATCCCTCCTTGACTGTCTCCCACGGTGAGTCAATGACATAACTGACAAAGCTATTACTTCAGACAAATGTCTCTGGCAAATTCACACCAGGACATCTAAGCAGAAATAATAATACCATCTTTCTTTGAACTCCTGACACTTACTTCAACTATATTTTCTTTTTCTTTTCATTGTCTTTCAATTGCATTTTACTACCAATTTTTCTGAAGTATGGCTATTGAAAATATAACAGGAAATATTGTGTCTCAGACCATCAGAAACATTTACTATATCCAAATGACAGGTTATTAAGCTGTTATTTTTGTACATCCAACAATTTTATTGTCCATAAAGACCAAGCATTGCCCCATTCACTGACTTAAATTAGTCTGCTACAAAATTATAAAATTGCTGCATGAACTTACCAGATATTTCTAACTTAATCATGAGGCTTGCAACGCAAAAGTTAGCTTCTACCTTTGAACCCCATACTATTTCTCACCCTTGCTAGCTTTTCAAAAGAACAAAAAGTCAATGTTGTTTGTAGTTTGCAAGACATTTTTCATTACTTTCATCTGGAGGCTGCCTATTATTCTGTAACTGATCCTGATATCCAACCTCATGTGATAGTTTGGTGCGAGGACCGCTTCATTCTGCAGGTCTACATATTAAAACTGACCTCCCAATGACAAGTCACCTTTATTATCCCAATAAGTCTCCATAAGCCTCATGGTTAGGAACCATCCAAATATCATTATTACACATGGCATAAATTTAAAAAAGTCTTCCCAATGTAAGGAAAGCTATTACAGTGTGGTGCTTTAGTTTTGAAGATGAAAAAGTGTTGCGTTTCAGTATATGACGGGAGCCCATTTTTTAAAAATTCGTTTGTGTGTATGATTTAAATTCAGAATGATTTTTTACCACTTCCGATTTTAGGATATCGCAGTCTTAATACAAGCGTTCTTTACTAAACTATTAAAACAAACATTAATACTTAAATGTAGTTTATTGTCTGCATACACCTGAAAGCATAAACACAAATGAAAAAATAATTTAAATCATTCAGTTAATTCTCTCTATTTCTCCATTTTTCTATCCACAACCATGTGAGATGCAGGCTGACTTCAAAATGAGTACAGCAAGTTGGTAGCTGTTAGGAGGACCATCGGCTATTTGAGATGATTTTATTTTTCTTGATAGGAAATCACTTATTTCCAAAGAAGTGGACATGTTAGATCACTTGTTCCATGTTCTTTTACGTTCTTGCTGCCCTGTCCTTGCTGTACAATGGGCGAATAGGGGAACCTGAGAAATGCATCCATTTTGTGTTCATTTTAGAAGCAGAATACTTTATAAGTTCAGTCTTTAGTATAAAAGAGACAAGCATAAGGCTTGTATCTTTGAAAGAGCATATATTAAAATGGGCAAACTGCTTACATTGATGTATATCAAACACACTTATAGCATTGATGGGTATGTGAAGACTTACTTTCTTGATTTAAAATATATCTTTATTCAAAAGAGAATATTTTAATAACAAATGCAAATGAAATGTATATTTGAAGTAAAACAACTTCTTACATAAGGTTTGTGCTAAAGGGTTATCAACAAGCTCTGGCCAGAATATACATGTTGGTGTGTGTTTAGCAGGTGTTGTTGGAAGTTTAAAAAAGTGTGAATATAAATGTGTACTTCTAGGACTTGACGGTGTAGCTTTCTAGGCAGCACTAATCTATGCAGCGGAGGCCACAGACGCCTTTCACCTCTCCACATGAAATGATTGATTGTCTGTTCCCACTGAGTGCAGATGGCCATGGTGTACATGTGGAATACGGCCTTGTCAGGTAGAAAGCGTCACCTCAGGCTTGCAATTTGAAATGAGTAAAGGGCCATTGTAGCAACAAAAGGATCTCTACATTAAATAAATGCCGGGAATAGTATTAACCTTTGGACTTCTCAGTAACAAGATAAGCCCCTAAGTCTTCCTTTTTTAATCACTACAGGGAATACATTCACAAGTAACAAACTGAACTGACCATCTAGTATCATTAAAACAGCAAAATTCCTGCAAACACATTTTCCCTGCATTATAATGAACATTCTTGAGTCAAGCATGAAAATAATTTACATTGAGGGCTCATTTATTATCAGTTTTCATATAAGTTGTGTTCATCTTTGTTCTCAGAGAATAGGATGGGAGCACTTAAATGGAGGCCACATTTAAAAAATAAGTCAAATGCATCTACACTATATGGACAAGCATATTGGCACACACCTCTTAATCACTGAATTCAGGCATTCAGTCCCCTTGCCACAAGTGTGTAAAATCAAGCACCTAGCCATGCAGTCTGCCTTTATAAGCAACTGTGAAAGAATTAATCATTCTGAAGAGGTCACTGAATTTAAGCGTGGGGCTGTAATAAGGTGCAACAAGTCAGTTTGTGAAATTTCTTCCATCCTCGGCTGTAAGTTGTATTATTGCAAAGTAGACTCATTTAGGAACCACAGCAACTCAGCCAAGAAGTGGCAGAGCACATAAATTTACAGAACAAGGTCACCAAATACTGAGACACATAGTGCATGTTGCTCTGCTAACTCAATAGCTACAGAGTTACAAACCTCTGACATTACCATAAACACCAAAACTGTCTGCCAGGAGCTTTATTGCATGGGTTTCCACGGGCGAGAAGCTGCATGCAAGGCTTCGATACCACAATGCCAAGTGTCAGACAGAGTGGTGTAATGCATGCTGCCACAGGTCTCTGGAGCAGTGGAAACCTGTGCTATGAAGTGCTGAATCACACTTCTCTATCTAGCAGTCTGATGGATGAGTCTGGGTTTGGTAAATGCCAGGAGAACGTTACCTACCAAACTGCACTATGCCAAATGTAAAATTTGGTGGAGGAAGGATAATGCTATGGGGTTGTTTTTCTGGGGTTGGGCTGGACTCCTCAGTTCCAGTAAAGTGAAATCTAAGTGTTTCATCTTAACATGACATTCTGGACAATTCTATGCATCAAACTTTGTGGCAGCAGTTTGGGGGAGGCCATTTTCTGTGCCTACATGACTGTGCCCAAATGCACAAAACAAGGTCTATAAAGACAAGATTAGACAAGTTTGGTGTGGAAAAAAATTAACTAAAACACGCTTAGCCTCCATTTCTACTTGTACTTGTTTATTAAGTAGAATGGTAGTGGCGATCGCTGTGAAGTTCTCAAGATTTCAAAACAGCAGTCAACTTTGAGTTCATACTAAAAACAGTAGAAGAAAGCTTTTGTGACTGTGCTCATTAGGACAAGGACTTGGATTTGTGTCAGTGTGCAAGCAGTCTATGCTATGGATTAACTCTAAAGGCTTTTTATTTGTTTGTTTTGTTTTGTTTATAATGTAATGATTTATGTGTAATGCATTTTTGAGTAATGACCTCATCACCGTATGCTTTACACCTCACCTTGTGTAACCTGTTGTTTTTTGATTAGCAGTGAAGTCCTTCTACTCTGAAGGACAAAGTTAATTTTTTAACAATTCCATGAGGACAGATGAGAAATTAATAGGCACTGACTGCCTATTATTATTATTATTATTGCCACGGTGTACAAAATGAGAGCACAGATTTACACATAGCATTTTCATTCTCTAAGAGCCATACTGTCCTAACCTCACAAATTGTTTGACTGAACAAATGCCAGCTTATAAATCTTTTTTTATATAGTTTTATCACCAGAGTTAATCTGCAAACATGGATTTTTGTTTTTCTATTTTTATGCTCAATTATGATTATATATAGCACATAAGCATTTTTTTTCTAATTGTTTTGCAAAGTTCTATTCTTTTGGTTTTATTTCACATAGACAACAAAATTTAATGCCAGATGAGAAAAGGAATATTTGGATTGGTTTTTTTTCTGTTTGTTTGTTTTTTTCAAAATCATCAAAAACAAGGTGAAAGCTCTGGGTGTCCCTTACTGAAGGATTTCCAACTGCAAAATGCACATGTGGGATGAACCAAAAAGTGACCAAGGAGTATGCAACTCACTGTTCTTTTTTATTTCTTTTCTAGTGTGCAGATTTTCTTCAAAAGGAAGTACATTTATTATGCAGTCATAAAATCCAAAAATACATTTTGTTTTCATATCAGCAGTGTGTCAGTTGATGAGTTTTTTGCAGTGTTGGAGAGAAAAGTCACGAAGTTCACACACAAACTTTGTGTCATACTGTCTCATAATCAATACATATTGAAACCTCTGCAAATAGGAATTATATTTATTTAAATAAGATTAGACTTAAAACTTTCCTTTTTTGATAAAGCTTATAGTTAGGGCTTAGTTACACTGCAGAAGGTTTAGGCTGCTGGGGGGCTTCTTATGATGTGCTGGGCATTTCTTTGCCACCCACCTCTTTTCACTCCCCATGCGTTTATTTGCTACTGCTGCATGTCATTAAATGTTGTTTTCTCTCTCCCATAGTCATGTCTCTCTTTGCTCTCCTTTCTGTCTTCTCTGTCCCCTCACCCCCAACTGGTCAAGGCAGATGGCTGCCCCTCCCTGAGCCTGGTTCTGCCAGAGGTCTCTTCCTATTAAAAGGGAGTTCTTCCTTCCAACAGTCACCGAGTGCTTGCTCATAGGAGATCATCTGATTTTTGGGGTTTTCTCTCTAACAGTGTAGGAGCTTCACCTTACAGTGTAAAGTCCTTGTGGCAACTTTCGTTGTGAATTGGCACTATACAACTGAACTGAATTGAACTGAATATTTACCAGCCATCACAGTAAAATCATTGTTTTCATCTTATGAGTCTCTTTACTCATGTGGCAAATTGTCATTCTGGAGACACCTACACCATCAGGGACATAATTTTAAGTAGTTGGCAAAGTGTTTATTTGTCTGTTAACAAATATTGTGAGCACAATACCTTAATAATCATGCAAGATAGAGTCACAAAACTTCACAGATGTGTACAGGCAAGAGAAATGACCCACCACTGCCTATTGGGTCAAACTGATCATGGTACAACTGCAAAAACTGAGCTGCAGACAGTCCGATGTTCATGTTATTTTAAAGTAGAAAAGACGTTGGGTTAGACCTTCTCTTACAGAGAGAGATATGTAAATCAGATTATTGCAATAAAGGAATTGAATGCATTTTTCTTTCTTTCGTTTTGTTTTTAAAAAAAAATAAGGACAGTTAATCTGGTTAGTGCACATTTGTGAACAAAGATCCACAAGTGTTCTCCACATACAGACTACTCTTACAGCAGATGTCTTCTTTAAAAATTACAAAAACACTTTTAAACAATTCATGGTTATGCACATCTAAATTCTGTTGTGTTTGTTGCATGGTGAACTTAACGGGACTGACTATTAGAATCATCTCCTATTTGTTACTGATATCAGCATTATAAGCATAAAAAAGCTCTGCTATGAAGTGAGTAATGAAATAGGTCAGTAGGGTGAGAGAAGTGCTATGCTGATGACGGTTGTGAGTTTGAGACGCTTACATGGCTTGTGGTTTGTTTTTCCTCCTCATTTTTTCTATTAGGAATGTTTTTTTTATCTGACTTTGATCTAAATAATAAAGAGAAGCAATTCTTGAATATAAACTTTCTCTTGCTAGAAAGTCTGACAACAACGTGGAGGCAAGTTTAAAACCTACATCCCTCCTACGTATAGGGTACATGGCAATTTTGGTCCAACTTTAATTTTGGAACTATTTTTAGACCATGACACAACTTTGACAAAAAATGTTTGCTGGGGAAGGTCAAGACTGAGGATATGTGTTGTCTGACCTATGCTTGCTGACTAGGGGGCCCTTGATATTTTAGAAAATGTTCCTTTTTTGTGATAATTACAAAGATGATACTCATTGCAGCTTTCGTGCATATTGCTTATTTGTTGGTGCAACCCACTAAAGAAAGTACTATTTAAAGTTCTACATTTATTAATGTAAGGTTAATGTTAATGTTATTATTTTCACTCCTGAATATTGTGTTGTAATTATTTTGGTGACTGTTGATTAGATTGTAGTTTGTGACCTCTCACTCATCACTGTTTGACCTGGGAAGGTTATCAGTGTGACACAGCAGTGTGAGTGAAGTACTGTTGCAGCAGAAGGAGAGAGCTTCCTGACTCCGATTTCACAGATGTAGTTTTCTGTACAAAGTACTAACTTTTAAGACCGGATAAGATAAAATAGTGGTTGGAATTAAATAATGCGTGGGTAACGCTAATAAGGTTGTCCTCCAGGAGTATCAGAAGTTGGCAGGACGTGCCGCTTTCTGCCTGAGGAGTCATACTACACGTCTCTCAGTAAGCTAGCTCTTCTGCTGCACTGCAGTGTCTTGCTGTGTATTTGTTGAGACGATTGTTATCTGAAGCTAATTAAGCATTCATTCGGTTTTATATATGTTGAGTTTTAATGTTTTGTTGGTTCATTGTAGTAGTCACTGTTAACTAAGGAGGAAACTGGAATTTCTTCCAGTGTGGAGTTGAGCATGCAGTCCACTAGAGGTAATTTTAGAAGTGTTTAGCAGTTTTTGGCAGAGATTGTAATAAGCAGTAGCCTTTGTTTTCACTGCCATGCAAAGTTGAACATTGTTGTATTTTCTAAATGTATGAAGAGAGTATTTGTTAGAGGATGTGCAGTTCTCTCATAAAGAGAAGCAGACTTAAAGGGTCAATGTGTAAAATGTATGACCTGATTTAATTCTTACCAAGCTGAAATAGTTTGTTGTGTATTATTTTGTGTTACCATTATATGCATATTTTGGGGAAAAGTAAACCCAGCTAATTCCAGCTTTAAGTATTTTAGAAGTTGAACTAGAGTTAATGCATAAATGTTCTATTTGTTGAATATGACACAGTGCAGTTACACTCTATTCTAAAGTTGTACAACACTTGGAATTGATGTGATTTAGAGATAAAAGAACTTGAGTAGAACTGAGAGTTTAAGCCTGTTTATTAACACAGGCCAGGTTCTTAAGGAGGGGAGAAAACCCACAATGAGGAACCAGCGATCCCAGTTGATTTCCTGGAACCCGATCCTCAGCACAGCTAAAACAGCTGTCTATGGTGGTAGGAACACATCAGTCATCAGATTGGTACACTGACTAAAGAGTGCACTCTAACGACTCCATTTGACTAGACTTTAACAGACTCTGATTGATTATGACCTAATGAACAATGACTAAACCGAGCTACTGAGATAACAGACTTTGAAGGACATTACTGGTTTATTTTCTCAGGATTCCTAATCTTTTATTTTTGTGTAAAGGGCCCAAAATTGTATAATGCAAGGTTCCTTTGTTGTATAAATACAACCAGAGTTGCAGTTCATTGCATTTCCTGCGTGTGTGTCTACACCACGTTCCAAATTATTATGCAAATTGTATTTAAGTGTCATAAAAATAATTTTTTTGTTTTTCAATTAAACTCATGGATGGTATTGTGTCTCAGGGCTCTTTGGATCACTGAAATCAATCTCAGACACCTGTGATAATTAGTTTGCCAGGTGAGCCCAATTAAAGGAAAAACTACTGAAGAAGGACCCCTCAAAAGTTGATTCTGTTCATCTGGACGTAGGGTTTTTCGTGGGAGAAACGTTTCATCACTCATCCAAGTGACTTCTTCAGTCTCAACTGACTGCAGGTTTCCCCAACCTTATAAACAGTACATTTGCATAATGACTGAAACTATCACTACTGA